>BLKR01005922.1:0-69476 GCA_011170035.1 Teleogryllus occipitalis
TGGACATGTCTGCCATTTGGATTAAAAACAGCACCAGCTATCTTTCAAAGAATCCTCACCAATATAATAAGAAAACATAAATTATCAACTTTTACAGTGAACTACATTGATGACATATTAATTTTTTCTAAAACCTTCGAAGAACATATTCGCCATCTATCACAATTACTGGAAGCAATAATGAAAGAAGGATTCAGATTAAAACTTTCTAAATGCACATTTGCACTGGATTCCGTGCAATATTTAGGACACATAATAAAACACAACTCAATCTCTCCAATAAAAGATAACTTGATATCAATACAAAATTTTCCTGTACCAAAAAATCAGAAAAATGTGAGACAATTCTTGGGAAAAATCTACAATGAATACATACCCAAGATTTCATTAATTCTAGAACCACTACATAATCTATTAAGAAAAGGACAAAAATTCATATGGTCTGAGGAATGTCAAAAAGCCTTCGAATATATGAAAAATTTCCTCTGCACCCAACCAGTCTTAGCTATTTTTGATCCAGACCTACCCATACATATATACACAGATGCAAGTCTACAGGGCATGGGAGCCATATTAAAACAACCACAAATACATGATGATCCAAAAAGTGAAAAACCAGTAGCATATTTTTCAAAGAAACTGAACGAATCACAAAAAAGAAAAAAAGCCATTTACTTGGAAGCCCTAGCAATAAAAGAATCACTAAAGTATTGGCAACACTGGCTTATAGGCAGACATTTCAAAGTATTTTCAGATCATAAACCATTAAACAAATTGAATATCAAATCTAGAACAGATGAAGAATTAGGTGATCTCACCTACTATTTATCACAATATGACTTCGAAATAATATACCATCCAGGTAAAAATAACTTAGAAGCAGACTGTTTGAGTAGAAACCCAGTACTAGAACCACATGAAGATGAAGATGATAATTTAAAAACTGTGAATTTAATAACAATAAAAGAGATTATTGAGGATCAAAGAAAAAACGAAGATATAAAAACTAGCAAACACAGACTAACTTTTAAAGACAACCTGTATTACAAAAATATGAGAAAAAAAGAAAAAATCATATTATCAGAAGAATTTTGTAAGAAGTTAATAGGAAACATACACAAACATTTTTGCCACATAGGGATGAAACAAATGCAAAGCAAAATACTACCTCATTATACATCAAAAAATATTTCAGAAAACATAAAAAAATGTTGTAAAAACTGTGAAGTGTGTATAAAAAACAAATCAAGAGGACAAGACAAAATTGGTTTGATGTCACATCTTGGTCCTGCACGAAAACCGTTTGATATAGTTTCCATTGACACGATTGGTGGATTCGGTGGTTCACGATCCTCTAAAAAATATTTACATCTTCTTGTGGATCACTTCACAAGATTTGCCTACATATTAACATCAAAAACACAAAACTCATCTGATTTCATCAAACTAACGGAAATAGCACTTAAAGATCATAATATCAAAATACTTCTGACTGATCAATACCCAGGCATAAACTCCAAAGATTTCAAAGATTTTCTAGTAAAGAAGAATATCACTATGATTTTTACAGCGGTTAACGCACCATTCTCCAATGGTTTAAATGAAAGACTTAATCAAACCTTAGTGAATAAAATTAGATGTACAATAAATGAAGAAAAAAAGTATGCATGGACAAATGTAGCACATAATTGTGTAAAAAAATACAATGAAACTGAACACACTGTAACTGGATTCAGCCCAAAATACTTGCTAATCGGTGAAGATACCTCAATATTACCAAAAGAACTGATACAAAATAAAAATGCTAATAATCTAGAGAATGATAGAACAATTGCCCTACAGAACAGTATTAAACACCATGAATACAATAAAAAATTATTTGACAAAAACAGGAAAGACTATGACTTCAATGCTGGAGACCTGGTATTCATCGAAAAATGGCAACCGAATGAACCGAAAAAAATTGGATGAATTGAGAATTGGACCCTACAAGATTCAGAAGAAAATATCAAAATCAATTTGTGAAATTGACACAGGACACAAAAAATCAGAATCAAATTTATTTCACATCTCTAAACTCATTCCAACCCCTGCACCAGATGAATAAAAAATCTTTACACAATTTCGCACCAAACCTTTTGTACCAAAACCTTTATTTTGGGGGGGAAGATGTAAGGGAGGTATCCCTAACCTAATTGAGTTTAGCACTTCAATCGAATGATGAGCGGATCGATAGCGTAGATCTCGAACGAGACGCACGCGTGGTTGTTGAAAAAAGTGACTGATTCAGGGACGACATAAGGTCGTAAATATTTCGCTTTATCAAGAAGCTGCAAATTGAATAATAACATCGAATGTTGTTTCTTTGTTATTGCAGGTAAGATTAAGGATTAGAATAAATGTTTGTGTTATACCTTTTTGTATGAAGCAATAAAAATAAACTTTGTTATTGCAGAGCAACAAATTCGTGTTACTATTTGAATCTAATAGAAAAACAGATATATATATATATATATATATATATATATATATATATATATATATATATATATATATATTTTGTGACCATCCGTTTTGCCGAGGTCTCGGAAAACGGAGCACATCAATATTCAAGAATAAGATAAGCTGTTTGAACGCGCGCCAACGCGCATGAATACAATCCGAAAATGGAAACTACGAACTATATCCGTAAGAGAGCGTCTCGGTAGAGTATGCGACACCGGTAGTCGGGAGAAAGAAAGCTTTCTTTTCTGAAGTAACAGCTGGAGAGTGAGGACCTACCGATCACGAGAAGGCGGCACCTCGTACTGCTACGGACTTCAGGACTGCATCTACGATAAAAACTCTTCAAGACATTCGAGGAGGTAATTATCATATTACAATGCATTAAAACAATTCATCAGGAAAAGGATGAAAGTATAAGTGACGCATTTAAAATCTTTGTAAGAGAGAGGAGTGTGAATAGCATGAAACTAACGAGGCCATTCATTTCTTTTCTTTGCAGTTTTTTTATTTTTATATTTATTCTTCTTATACAATAGACTCAGTTGTCGTATTGTAGATTCTTTTAAATATGGAATTAAAAGCTAGTTACATTCTATAAAAGAATACGAAAAGAGTATCAACGGAAAACGAGACGGAAGCCACATCGTGAGTTGAACAACGGTACTGGAAAGGGGCGACCGTGCGGTTCTGCAGAGGGGCGGCTTTGCTCCCGACCGAGCTGCAAGGACAAGGACATCGAGCGATTGGAAGAGTCGACGCCGCAGATTTCTCTACGCCGTGAGAAGACACAGTAAGGTCGTGCCAACTTGAACAATTTGTAGATATTAGAAGGAATAATTTGTTTCGGAAAGAAAGTATTAGTACAGGTTCTTTATACCGATATTCTGTGAAAAATAGAATCAATCTTTTCTTTCAAGAAAAACTTAGCTAATTGTAAAGTTGCAACTAGGAAATTTACGACTGGAATGATTAGGCAAAGTTTTAAGTATTCTTTGAAATTGATTTAAATGAGAGAAAGGAAACAGTGTAGTTAATTATTAAGAGTGTAAGTTGTTTTCTTTTTTCAGCAAGACAAAATTCTTGTATATGTAAAGTGTTTTATGTTCATTTACTGTAACAGCAATTTAATTAGAATATACTTAAGTAAGTGGAAAGTGATTCGACTTGAGTTTCTGTGTAAGTGCATTCAATCCACAACGGCCCACATGACCCTGATTCCCGCTATTCTAATTGTATTTTTTTATTTTGCGCCCACCTTGAAAACCCATTCTGAGCTAGCCGGCGGAGGGGTGGGTCGCAATATATTACTTCAAGAATATTAAAGAGAGTAAAACTTCGTTCTAAATGGCAATTTTCATTGAAGAATGTGGAGCCGTTTAAAAAAAATGGCGTTTAAGCGTTACTGTAAATACGCAGTTTGCAACTCTTTTTCACCAAACATTTTTGTGTTTTCGAAAACCTTCATTTGACGTCATTTGAAGCAATTTAACCCACAAATGCAGTATTGTGAAACGTATATGGCAAAGGAATCTAGTGACCGAATACCACATTTTGTTTGGCAACCCTGCGCCGGCGATCGTCACCGCTACCGCCTCTGCTTCGTGTTGTTATCAACTACCAGTTTTATAATGTGTTGATCTAGTCAACAGTGCACTATGCGCATACTATCCGTGCATTAATGTATCATTTTATAAGAAACCAGGTTGTGGGGGATAACGGTGGTGGCTCCTTGCTTGTAACTGTTGAACTTGGAATCTCCTTCCAAGTGTATTTATAAATGCAGCAAATTGATCTTCTGTTATTTTATGTTTTGGAGGGCGATAAACAACTGTTAGGGTTAATGGTATGTCGTTTTCTGCAATTATTACGTAAGTAGCCTGAATTTACTCTTTCGTATTTAGTAAGCTCATGATATTTTATCGTGTTGCGAACGATATCGGTATCGTGTTGTGTGTAACGGCCGTTTCTTCGCCTTTTGGGCTGAAAACAGATGGTAATTGGTAATTCAGTATAAATTTACTAATACGATGTTTTTGTAATGAGATATTTCTGCCAGACAATTATAGTTTTCAGTAATTCAGTGTAATTTTTTCTGCTTTTCAGCAACATGTTTCCAGGTTTCTGCCTGATGACTGTATACGCAAACTTGTATTGTAATTTCATTATTTTCGTATGTTTCGCCATTGGCCGTTCAAATTTATAATTTCTTACGTAATTCTGTTTCGTGCAAGTTTTCCATTTCGCACTTTTCTTGGTTTGTAAAAGAGCTCGCCTCTTATTTTGATTCAATAAATGTAAGTTTTTTCCTTGAATGTTGGATCAGGTATACTTTATAGCGGGGTAGTTCTTTGAACGTTTTAATTATGATGACCCCGAACTTGTAAATATCCTTCCTTTGTGAAGTTTTCTATGCCCTAGGGATTTTTATGTCAGTTTCGTTCCAATTCATTAAACGGTGTCAAATGAAATACAATGTTCATTTTCCTTTCTTTATTGAATGTTTGAATTATTGAGGTTCAGGATAGGAAATAAATTGTCGCATTCATTTGCGGCATTTGTGACCACATTTATTTATTTGATTAAAAATTGTACACTTACCTGTTACCGCCTTGAAATATAACAGGGGATACTTTACACAAAGCCGTAATATTTTCAAAATTTTCTCAAAAATGGCTCTAAATTTTTGGATTAAACTTTGTTCTCGATTATCGTAAAAAACGCTTAAAACAATGGTGCAAATTTTTGAATTAAACTTTGTTCTCAAATATCGTAAAAAGCGCTTAAGACAATGGTGCTCTCTCATTTTCGTTAAAGTCTCTGATTTTTCAAATTTGCACAAGTTCTAATTTTTTCGGCCTCTTCCTGTAACAACAACCACAACAAGGAAGATTAGAATTTTTCCTAAACGAATCTGTTCTTTAAAGACATCTCTCAAATAAAGTAATGTACATTATTTCGAAGATATGTGTAGTTTTCGCGTTGTTTTGCGTGAAATATAGGCAATTAAAAAAAAGTCTTCTAAATAACGGCTCCAATTTTTTCTTTAAATTTCCTTCTCGTATGTATCACAGATCGGTATGAGAAAGTGGCGCTAGTCAAATTTTCGGCAAATTCTCTGTATTTTTGAAAATACAAAATTTTAAGATTTCAGATATATATAATTAAAGATAGAGATTTTTACTTTAAACGAAATTTGTACCAAAAATCAGTTCTTTGAACAGGCCATGTACATTGTTTTGAATACACGAGTACTTTTTGCGTAATTTGTGCTTGATGCTTTTACATTTTATAATAAAACATTTTCTCATAAAGTGCCGCGATTTTTTTCTATGGAACACTTAAAAATGGCCCATGTTTCATTTTCGATGAACTCTCTGCATTTTCGAAAAATGCAAAATTAAAATTAATGTGATTGATTGATTTTTTCGTGTTTCCGGGCGCGTAAACTACTCTGGTCATTAGTCCCGTTAGTGTAGTGCATGTTTTTTTCTCGGAAGATGGCGGTGATCTTCCCCCGCTGGATGGCGAGATCCGGCGCCGACCTACCGTCGGCTAGTGGGGTTTACCCCTAACCAGGACTCTCCCATGAGCGAGGCACCGCCCCAGCCGGGACAAGCTCTAAGCTCCCGACCGGTCTCCCGGAATATGTGGTAGTATAGTGCATGTTAGTGTAAGTGTGCGTGTGTAAGGAGAAAGGATAGGACAAGGAAGAGGAAGGAAAGATCGCGCGGTCAGTGACCCGTTTGGTAGGGTACTGCTCCAGCATTCGCCTGGTGTTGATCGGAGAAACCACGGAAAACTACCGATCAGAGCAGCCGGCCGCAAGAATTCTCCTCCAGACAGCGACTGAATTCGACCTAGCTGAAAAGCTAGTGTCGAAAATCCTGCCGCTGGCAGAACTCGAACCTAGGACCTCCCGGTCAGAGGCGCTGCAATGACATCAGTTGATGCACTGAGCTACCGCTCCCGGTTTAATGTGAGAAAGTGTGTGATGTTGTAGCACCTGTTCATGTTTGTTAACAAGAAGTAAATATATTTAGTGTAACGTGACATGTGGCACCTACAACACGCTACAAGTTACCCTGGGCACAAGGCAGGATGTGCAGATCTCTCAAATGTTACATATCTCGTCTCTTGAGTTCTATCAAAGTTGAGCAGCTGCAGATTGAAGGAGATGGAGTCGGTTCCGAATAAGTCAGAAAATTTCAGGAATATGCCATCATTGAGGGTGGCACTTAATTTATTGATTAAAAAAATAATAAAATACGAGGAATATCTTGCATACGTACAGACATGTCACACAAGATTGACATTTACAACATACACATTTTTACTTTTTATATCTTAACTTTTAAAATTTTACAACAATATTAATATCGCCGATCCGGTGGCCGAGATCACTAAGGCAGTAGTGTCGTAGCGATCTCGGACCGAAGGGTCGCGGGTTCGAGTCCAACCTCCGGCATTGTTGTATTTGTGTTCGTCCTTTCATCCCTTATCATCACCTCACAGATACCATACCGTTAACTCCATTAGTAGTCGCTAATGACCTAGATGTTGATGCGACCTAAAATACCCCCCCTCCCCAAGAAAATAATATCTTTCTTTCTCTTGAAACTTTTTTGGCGATGAACGTGTTCAAACCCCTGAAGCTTCCCATTGAATGTCTATGTCTTCTTCCAGCTCGAGACCTTGAAACACCATTACGTTTATATCGCAGTATAGACGTTCTTGACATAGTATGCTTCTCGTTGATCGTTGTGAAGGTGGATGTTACCTTGCAGTGTAAAATGGAAAATGATACGAAGATAGGCGGGCTTGTTTTCCGACTCATTAGCTGGAGTTGCAGCTGCTGGTGAGCACTTCGCATGCGTGATACACAGCAAAACTGTTTATAAAATTCTAGAAATTATTTTAAAAATAGATGTGAAGCACACTAAATTACCTATTTTTCCAACCACCAAGGTACACGTAAAACTGACAAATGTTCCGACGATAAAAACCTTTCACACCCGAGCGATAAGAAAATTAAAGCACATATTTCTCTGAGCAGCTCTTACACTATTCTGAAATAAATAGTTGGAAGAAGTTTTCAACAACCAACGTTAGGGACACCATGAAATGATAGACAATTTTTCTGAGCCCAGGAAGTAAACGCCTGACTTGCATTTTCATTGTATTTCCTTTACAGCTTCAGGTTAAGCAAAATTTGGAATGAATGGTAGCCTTGGAGAGATACGTATTTAATAATCCTCATGACATTGCGTAAGCGGGTTGAAAACCAGTTGAATTTTCTTTTTCGGCTGCAGCAAAATTGTTTGCGGATTAAACTCAATTTCTTGGGGTGTTGTGTCACACGTGTTAATTGTGTACTTCATCAGCAGATGAGCTAGGGCAGATTTCACTTGCATTAAGGCGAAACGCATACCTGAAACATTGTTGTCCGTAATTAATTCATTTTATAACACAAATTCAAAAAACGTAATTGTAATGTTACTATTCTACTTGGAAAAACTAGATTTTAAGGGAACAAGTAAAATCACAATTACGAGATTTGTTGTGCACGTAAACTCACCGACGCAGTTCCGCGGTCCTTCACCGAAGGGCATGTGTGTGTAGTTGATTAGGTTCTTTTTGTTTTCTTCGGAAAACCTTTCTGGATCAAATGTTTTGGGATTAGGATGATAATTTGGGTCCATTTGTAACCCGTGAAGTGGCACCATTATGCGAGATCCTTCTTCCAAAGTAATATCTGTACCAGGCAGATTGTATGCTTTGCTACATTTTCTATCAAGGAATGGAAGAGGAGGATATTTGCGTAATGTTTCTGAAATACAAAGAAGAAATTCGTATTACACAAGATCAACTAGTGATGCTAGAACAACACACATGTTCTCACATTATTATAAACAGCTACGTAATATTGCAATATGCATTTTTCTGCGCTACTAAAACCGCAGCTATTACTTGAAAAAGTTCAATTCAACCAAGAATCGAGCAAGACACTGTTGCCACAGCAGTGTTGTAAAAAAATAACATTCGTGTGGCCAATAATATCAAATCAGTAATTATAATATATGTAATTGACATCAAAGTAATAACGAAAATTCCGTCTGCTCACTCGTGAGTATCCTTTTGTTGTAATTTGGAAATGTTCACGTATACTTTACATCATAAATACATTTAAAGGCAAGTAATCACAATTACATACTGTTCATTTGAATAAAGATAACCTTTTTTAAATATATTGTTGCCGTCAAAATGACCGCGTCTGTTGTTCTAGTGTTAAGTGAATTTATTACCGCCTTTTTATATATTAACACCGCCCGCCTCAAACGAAGCGCAGGAAATAAAATTTAAGATAGTATTATGACATACCAAAAATGACGGACATTTTATTTAGGCAAATAAAGGTCTTAATATTGTAGAAATTGCAAAAGACGTGGATTTCTATGGTGCAGATATACAGATGACACCGTAGCAACGCGAGTACGTCCTGAGACTGGGTTTCTATGGTGTAGATACGCATAGGACACCGTAGTAATCAGGAGAGCTGTAAAGTAAAAATACCCTAGGTGCACCGTAGCAACGCGAAAAAAAAACAATAGAGAGAAAAACTCAGCGAGCTTTGAAGGGTGCATCAGATTGGGAATTAGGGCATTCCGACTCGTGTCGTGATGGTTAGCGGATCGCTTGTGCGGTTTTTCCTGAGGTTAATTATCAAATCGGGACTTGTGATATTTCGTGAGAGTGAATATTGAACTTGAACTTAGAATATTTCCGCATTAGGTATACAACTGGAACTTGTAAAATTCACGTGTTGTACCATTGCAAACTCGCACTTGTAATATTTTCATGAGTGAACTGGAAAGTGAACTTTTTCTCGGTGAAGTTGCAAGACTTGACTTAGAAGTTTTACCAGTGAATTGTGAATTGCCAGGTTAGGTGATAGAAAATAACATTGGAAGGATATTATTCCGATATGGAAAAAGTAATCACTTTGAAACAGGTGCCCACCTGAGGCGCAAGACGAAGAGTAAAGACAGTGTTTTTGAAGTGGTTGGAGGAAATTTCGACTTTGTCGCTGATCATCGTGGTCTTCACCAAGAAGGAAGAGTGGTCTACCCTACGTGGCGACATCGAGCGACGTGCGCGCGGAGAGGCAAGAAAGGGTAAAAGGTTATATAACGCTGTTATTGCAATAACGAGAAAAATGGTCATGACCTAACGATAAATTGTAATAATCAATGGTAGTCTCATAACTTTTGGCATGCATAATAAATTATAATTCATAGTTTGAAAGAAAGCTGATTCTCATTTGACATTACGTGCAATCCTAGAGTAGATATTTTAAAATTATTTTCAGATTCCTCGCCACTCCGTATGGATGACAGATTGAGTAATTGGTTGCGAAGTAGCAAAAATTATTTCATAAGAACCCGTCGACCGAGCTAGCGGGATTTACATTTATTTGAAATATCTCGAAAGACAGTAATAGATAATCAGGAGTTCAAGTGTAACCTTTTCCTGTCACCCAAATTATTTATAAATTCGAAAATTGGTTACGATTTACATTTATTGGTAATTAATAACGTTTCAGTATGTTCATTAGATCGAACACGGCGTAGAGAACCCCCCAAAAAAGTTTTAATGAAACTAGAATCTGTTCAAGACGACAAGAAACAATTTGGCCCTTACGGGCCTGATGTTTTAATAAAAGAAGCTTAAATTAGTCAGGCCCTTATAGAAAAACTTTCGCGGGCATAGTTTTCTGTAATTGAAGTTATACGGTTAATTTACTCTTTTCTTTTATTCAATATGCAGTAAATTTTGCAAGGAATTAGATATTACGTATATTAGGGAATATAATAGATATTACGGAATTAGATATTATGTATAACATACCTCACCGGGCATTCGGAGGAGTAATTTATAAAAAATTACAGCGAAATTCCTTGCAAACGGAAGTACTGGCTTTCGGCCTAGGAGTTACGCTGTATAAATTATGCTATTGGGTGCACTGGTTCTCTTAGGGCACGAGAGATGACCGCGCTAAAAAAAAATGATTATCAAATAGGTTTCGAATCATTTCTGAAAGGTTTATTTGGAAACACCAGATTCACGAAGTAAAATAGGTCTTAGAATAGATCTTATCATCGCCACCATTTTGACATTCGACGACAAATATCGATGCGGCATTGTTGAAAAATTTCTATTACGCTTTGCGGATTGCTTAAAAAAAATCAGAACATTGAAAATACAAATAGAATAAAAAGTAAAAATGCGAAAAACAAAAATGGAATTAATATTGGCATTTTCAACAATAAATTATAATTTGACAGGGTGGCCAGCTATCTGGCTCTTTTGAATTCAAGGTTTTTTGCCGGTTTTCCAGGTCTGAGAATACAAATTTGCCAGGTAATTTTTCGCACATTACAACACGTTCTTAACTTCTACCGCTTACGCACTACTAAACAGAAAGTTATGTAATATGGCGGGAAAATGCGGCGAATTTTCGGCCGAGAAACTCTTATTGCCAGACCCTGGAAACGAAAAAGTGGATAAATCTAGTTGCTAAATGTAGGAAAAAGTCTTCTAACACGTCATGAAGAATCAATGTTTTGTGGCTTCTTGATATTGGAAACTCGGTTGACGGCAAAACGTCCGTCCGTCCGTCCGTCTGTCTGTCCAGTGAACAACGCCAGCGGCTAAACCGTTCAGCCGATTTCTTCAAAATGTGTGTTCCGTAATCGATCTGGCGATGTCGCGGCCCTTTAAATTTGAAACCGTTATTTTAATTGGGGGGGGGGGGGGGTGCTTGAACCCCCTGGGACATTTTCAAAATTTTCAAAGAAAGGGCTCCGTTTTTAATTAAATTTGGTTTTTGTGTACTGTGAAGACTGTTTGTGAGAATGGTGTAGATCTCATTCGTTGAAAACTATGATTTTTAGAAAATTACAAAAATCAATATTTTTTCGGTGTCTTCCAACAATTACTAGATAAGAGATTTTTCCTTTTATGAAATCTGTTCCTTAAAGCTAGATTTTGAAATAAGGTCTTGTACAATCTTTCGAAAATTTGAGTAGTTTTCGCGTAATTTTGTGTAAATATAAGCAATTTCTATTTCTTTAAAATATTTTTTTCTCAAAAGCAGCATGAACAATATTTATTCAACTTTTACCACGGATAGCGTGTAGAACGTTGAAGAGTGCAGAGCTCATGCTCGTTGAAAATTTTGACTTTTGAAAATTGGAAAAATTCAAACTTTTTTCGCCGTCTTTCTACACTCACCATTATGATGAATTTTACTTAGTCGCGCCTAAGAAGGAACTTCTTAAGAAGAGAAAGTTATGTAATACTGCGCAAAAAATGGTGAATTTTCGGCAGAAAAACTCTTTTTACAAGGCCCTGGTAACGAAAATGTGGATAAATGCATTCGCTATAAATAGAAAAAATTCGATAATCGTGTAGCCAGAATCCATGTTTTATGGGTCCTTGACACCGAAAAATCGATTGACGGCAAAATATCTGTCTGTGAACAACGCTAGCGGCTAAATTGTTCAACCGATTTTCTCCAAAGTTAATATTTACCAATCGATCTGGCTGATGTTGCGGACCCATGAATTTGAAACCGATATTTTAATTTTGGAGGGTACTTTACATGAATCCCCTCGGACATTTTCACAATTAAAAAAAAAAGCGCCATCAATTTTGATAAAATTTTGTTGGATAGTCTGAAGGACCTTTAAGCGAATGGCGCAGGTCTCATGTTGTTTGAAACTCTGATTTTTCAAAAATTGAAAAAATTCAAAATGTTTTTGGCGTCTTCCTACAACTACAATTATGGAGATACATTTTTTTCTTAACGATGTTTGTTCATCAAAAACATATCTTCAAATAAGGGCATGATCGAAAATATGAGTATTTTTTGAGTTCGTAGGTACTAGCATACCTTCAATAGATTTTGTGTGTAGCATACCATTTAGTTTTTATATTGATTTTTGCTTTTTAATTCATTTAATACACATCAATTTAACACTTTTAAAATATAAAGCTAGGTTTTTGTTGTTCTTATCTGGGTTTTCTTGTATTTATTCCAATTTTTATCACGTACATTAAAACGCATTCGTGATATGGCTACGGCTCGTTCTACTCTTTTTACTCTCTACACTCTCAAAGCCGTCCTTCTGAAAGCCTTCACACACGTAAACAATAATTTAGATCAACATATCCGAAGGTTGGAAGAGGTCGTTCTCTGCACAGACGGTTGGGTACAAGCCGGCAACATAGCGAATAATACCAACCGTACACCCGTGACTATACAAAAGACACAGACACCGTATCCAGTCACAACTCAAAACAAATTTAGTGTTTTAGATTATGAAACAGATTTTCCTCGTCTTCCTGATCCTCACCACCCTTCTCTACCATCGACAAATACATGCCCAAATCAACGCAAACAAGCTAGGAAGCGCATCAAAACCAAAACACGTAAATCAGCGCATCATAGCCCACTTGAAAACAAAGATATTCCTACTGAGCCTAAAAAAACAGGAACTTATTTTAGCTGACAGCCATGGCCGTCATTTTTCCTCCATTCAATGTACGAAGTTACCCTCCAACTTCTTAGTCTCATCTATTTTTAAATCTCACGGGAGGTTTGCAGATGTGACTCCAAAGTTGGACACCCACACGAAGATACTGACCAATCAGAACAGTCATTATCATATGAGGGCAGAATGACATTAATATGGGCGGTAACTTTACACCTGAACAACATGTAAACAAATTACAATGTGCCGCCCAAAATACTAAACATTGTAGTCTCGACTCTGCCCTTCTAGTACAACAGACCAACACTATGCAGCGAGATTAATCACGCAAACCAAAAATTAAAACTGCAACTGAGAGAAATAAATGTCACACTTTTTGAAGTTAATTTTCTCTCAGCAAAACACTTCACCCGGCATGGTCTTCACATGAACCTTGCTGGAAAACATGCAGACGGTAACAAGTTTGCACAATACATCATCAACTCCAGTCCTACGAAGTCTCCTGCCAAAAATCCATCCCTTTCACCTTCCTTACGTTCTCCGCCCCCACCCTTATTTCGAACCCTGTTGCCTCTTCCTCTGAACCTACTCCCGTTTCTTCCATTCCCACTACGAATTCATCTACACCCGATGCCTCATTTTCCTCACAACCTGTCACTGCCGGGACACAGTACAACCTTCGACCACGCACTCGAGGTAAAAATGGGGTAAATATATAGCAACTACAGTCAGATGCAGCAGAAAACCATTCGTGTAGGTACTTGCAAAAAATAAACATTCTGCACCATAATGTTCAATCCCTTTCAAATAAAACTGAGTTTATCGAGGTAACTCTACAGAGCGATTTAAATCAAATGGATGTTCATTGCTTTACAGAACATTGGTCATCTCCTAATGAACTTAACATTTTTCAAATTCCAAACTTTTACCTCGCTGGCTTTTATTGCAGAGAGAGAGAGAATCGCATAAAGGTCCTACATATGGGGGTTCTTGTATTTACGTTAGAAATAATTTTGATTCTATCTCCTTGGCGGAATTAAATGTGTATTCCGTTGAAAATGTTTTCGAAATTTCTATTGTACATCTTACTTCGCTAAAAGTGATATTACTTTTCATCTACAGACCTCCAACAAAGAGAGCTGCAAATTATATTTTGTTATAAGAAAAACTGGAGATAACACTTAACAAAGTCATCAATCGCTCTTTTGAATCCATAGTTGTATGCGGAGATTTTAACATTGATTTTCTGATCGAATCTTGCGAGATAGAACAGTTTCTAAATTTAATTAATTCCTTCAATTTAGACATTACAATTAATGTACCTACACGAATCACACAAAATTCGATGAAGGCAATTGATCAAATTATAATTAACAAAACTATTACTCGATATGAAGTTTAAACAAAAGATGTAGGGTACAGTGACCACGATGCACAAATTCTTACTATTATAAGAAATGCGAACACTGACACTATAAATAATACACGTATGACTAGATTGTTTACTAAAAGTAAAATAAAATTATTCATTGATTACTTGATGCAGGAGTCATGGGAAGCGGTTTATAATACTGTTGATGCAAACGACAAATATTATTCCTTTTTTTCAACTCTTTCATTTCATTTTAACACTTGCTTTCCTTTTTAAAAAAGAAAATTAAATACTTAACGGAAAAGCAATTCTTGGATAACACAAGGGATTAGGACATGTTGTAAAAACAAGCGAATTCTTTCTTTCATTTCTAATCGTCATGACGTATCTCAAGATTTCCATGTCTACTTTAAAAAATAAAAATCATTGTTAAGAAAAGTCATAAGACAGGCTAAAATCATGAAAAACGATCAGGATATTTTGAACTCAAATAACGAAACGAAAGCAATGTGGTATATAATAAAAAATACGACCAAATCAACTAGAAACCTTGTAGAGAATGTTGTTTTAAAATATAATGATAAAAATGTGAACAAATGTATAATGAACAATGTGAGCAACAGTGGCTAGTCTCTTTAACCAATACTTTTCGAGTTAATAGGCATCAAACCAACGAGATAGAAATCTAATTCAATGTAGAAATGTAATTCAAGCTCGTTGCGTCAAACTTAATCGGCCGCTCTGATAATCCTGCGTCTCCTGATCGTAATTTTAGATATGTTTTGAATCTGTTAGATGCTACGTAAGTTTGAATGTGTATGTTATTTTATATTTCTTCATTTTTTAAATTGGAGCTTTTGTTATATATTTACAAATTAATTTTTTAGAAATTATTTAAAACCTATTCGAAATAAATATGAAATAAATATTGCTAGCCTTCAGTCGCCCGCTCCCAACCTACGTTGGATGATACGTAAGTGAAAATTTGTATATTATTTCATATTTCATTTTATTATTATTTATTATATTTATATTATATTTGTGTTATTCCATTTTAAATTGTGTCCTTTGTGTTAAATGTGAAAACGAATAGATGAGCGGTCATTGAAACTATTTAATTTCCATCACCAATTGCGAGAAAGTACGTGCTGTTTAAGCACCACTAGATTTCTTGGTGAAATGTGTTCATCAAAAACATCTTTGTATAAAGTCATGTCCTATTTTTCGAAAATGTGTGTATTTTATGCGAAATCTTGTGTCAAACATGGAGATTTTTTAAACAATTTTTCTTAAAAAACGGTGAAGTTGTTTTGATTAAATTTTGATCGTAAAGAGCGCTTGAGAGAATGATACAGGTCTCATGTTCGTTGATATGCTCGATTTTTCGAAAAATGAAAAAAAAAATTTCTGGGTCTTCTTATAACTTCAATTTTGAAGATACAATTTTTTTCTTAATGAAATATGTTCATCAAAAACAGATTTTCAAATAAGGTCATGATAAATTTTTCGAATATAAGAGTATTTTTTGCGTAATTTGGCATCAAACTTAGTCGCGCGTTTCGAATTACCTGGGCTTCGTAAACATAATAAGGTTTTTGGAAACTATTATTATTCTTATAAAAGAAAGTAGATTGATGCAAGGTCGTACAATTAACTTCAAACTAACAAATTACTTCTTTACTTCAAGAAATTTTGTTCGCTAATTATGGTGTGTTTCATTGTGAAAGTTTGAAATGACTACTGTGTATCAAAATGAACGCTGACATGCACCACAGGCGCTTCGTTTTAATTGGTTGGGTTTGGATTATATTAGCACTATTTCTGAAACTTTACATGAAAGAAAAATTGAAAAAATTGAGTGCCATAAATTTGTAGCAATATTTTAACTTCAATTTCATATTACTACCTGCGCTGCCGTGAAGAACAATGCAGCGAAGGAAATAGGCTCTACTCATATTTCCTGGCGCGCAACCTGGTCAATATCACCGCTTATTCATTTTCTTCGTGCTCCCTGTCGATTCCGGCACTGTCATTCTTAATCTCCTTGTAGGTAGGCTATAAGCAAAGATAGCTTTGACTGCGCTCTTCTAGAAAAGAAATTAAAATTCACTTTGAATATCATGGACGAGGTAACATGGTCGTTTCGATCGGAAAAATAGCAATGTGATACAGCCCATGTCATAAAAAAAAGGTGCGACACTAATCGAAAATCAGCGATTGAGTTCCCAGTGAGACGTTTGTTCCGCAAATCTCTTGTCCATGCACGTGCAACCCACAGGCAACCATATAGGTGCTCTGAGGTGTTAGGTTACCAATGTTGCACCTACACAAGGGGCAGGGCTTGAAGTAGTGTTATGCGTGAGTCAAGAACTTCGCGATCCTCAAGCAAACATGTGACACTTCTCATATATACTTCGATTTAAACACTCACCGTTATCATGTACCGAGTTGAATTCTGCACTTAACTGAACACGATGACGTATGTAAATTTGTGCTTAATGTTGGGAAAAATCTGAAAATAACGAAAAGTTCCGGTTTTCAAATCGAATTCCCGGTTTTTACCGGTTTTTCCAGGCTATTTCAAATGCCCGTTTTTCGGTTTTCAAGGATTCCACGTTCGCCGGCCACCCTGTTAGAATTAATTTAATTATTTTTCATATCTTTCATTCATTTTTTCTCGTGGCCCGTAGTTGGTGTAAAACCTATAGACATACATATATATTTCACTCATTTCAAGCATAATTACGCGAAAACTACTAGTTTTTTCAAAAAAATTGTACATGACCCTTTGAAAGAGCTAATTTGGTAGAACAGACTTTGTCTCTCTCTTCAAGTCAAAACTCTCTATCTTCAATTTTTTAGTTTAAAAAGTGTTTTGCAAATTTCGAAAAATCAGGGATGTGAACGAAAATGAGTCGTGGACCATTCTCTCAAACGTCCTTCGCACTATTCAATAACAAAATTTAATCAAAGAATTTTGAGCAGTTTTTTGAAAATTTTGAAAATGTGCGAGGGATTTCATATAAAATGGCCCCCAAAATTAAAATATCGGTTTCGAATTCAAGGAGCCGTGACGTCAATCAGAATGATCGGGGGGTATCAATATGGGAGGAAAATCGGCTCAACGGTTTGCGCGCTAGCGTTGTGTTCAGACAGACGGACAGACAGACGTTTTGCCGTCAATCGATTTTTCGGTATGATGGATGCAAAAAAAAAAAAAAAAAAAAACGGATTCTGGCGACACTACATGTTAGAGGATTTTTTTCTACTAGTATATTTAGCAATTGCATTTATCCACGTTTTCGTTACCAGGGCCCGATAAAGTGTGTGTGTGTGTGGAAAATTCGCAGTTTTCCAGATCACAATTAGAATACTTTCTGTTCGTACGATAGTAACTGGAAGAAAGTAAACTAGCTGTGCTACAGAATGTCACAGACTTTCTCGTATTAAAGTTTTTCTAATTTCGTTGATGTGGACTGCCTTTACGGTCTTCCCCATCCTCTTGCCAACTGCCATCTATCGTCACCCAAAGTACATATTTTTACATTTTCTCAACATTTCGGTTTCCAAGTAGTAGAGCAGAAATATTACTACAAAATATTAAAGAAGAGTAAAACCTCTTCTTACAATAGGATTTTTCATCGAATAATGTTAAGCCGTTTTAAAGGAAATGGCGATTAAGCATTAATGTAAAAGCGAAATTTATAGATCTTTTCCACAGGAATCTATTAAGTTTTTGGAAAACTGCGTTTAAAGTCATTTGAAACACTTTCACTCACAAATGCAATAATGTACACAAATCGATTGAATTGTGAATATTAATGGCGTGAGAGAAACGTAATGTGTGTGTGTAATTTTGAAAAAACAAAAAAACAACAACAACAACAACAAAAGAACACAGCAAAATGAACTTAATGTCATATTAAATAGTTCAATTAGCACTATTTATTGGAAAAGTTAAAAAAAAATATTGGAGCCATTTCTGAGAAAATTGCGTTTGAGAGTTTCTGAAAATGCGGAATATTGAGCTAACTTACATAGAAAACTGTTGAGTTTTCGAGAAACTTTATATGACACTACTTAAAGCACATGTACTCATAAGTACAATAACGTGAAGAAATTGCCTCTAATGTAAATATTACGGACGTGGGAGTCATGTCAAAAAATTACGTTTTTGTAATTTTTGAAAAAACATCAAAAGAATAGAGCCATCTCGCGTTTATGTCATCGGATAGGGTTCGTTTGGCACTAACCCTACCAAAAAATTTAAAGAAAACATTTGGAGCCGTTTTTTAAGAAAATATTTTTTTTGTAATTTAAAAATTACAAAATTAATGTGTATTTCTGTTGAAATATTATATGTATACGAGAAAGAGAAAGGTCAGAATAGAGATAAGCAAAATCGCATGTAAATTTGAGAAAAGGGACTAAGAGAGGGAGGAGAAATCAGTTATTAAAGTAAGTTTGTTGGGAAATAGATAAAAACATAGAGACTGAGGACTGAGATTGGGAAAGGGAAAGTTCTGGAAATAATATAGGTTACTGGTTGGAGGAAGTGACAAGGTTAAGAGGAGAAGGGATAAACTTAAGTAAAGAATAAAGTAAGAGATAACGATCAGTTATTGGAACTAGATTACGAAAAGATAAGGAATAAAAATTTTAATAAATGGTATAAATTATTTTGAAGTATGATATTCCCAGCTATTTAAAAGGTAAACGTATGGAAATTGACGGAAGTCGGACATCAAGATGTAGGGCCGGTAATGAAATGAAAGCAAGTAAATATTGACTGAAAAGTGAGAAAAAAATGAAGGTTCTGTGAAATGGAAGAGGAAGATTGCTAAAATATTTTAGAGATATTTCTGGTTTTTGAGAAAGGAAGAATATGAGCAAGGTGGAATATTCAGTAAAATGTGAGATGGTTGTTAGAGGACACGGTGACAAGATCAGTATGTTAGATAAATAGTTCTTAGTATGTAGCATACGATTTATAATTAGAATGTAGAGTAGTATTTGTGTAAATTATAGATATGTATGTTTTTCAACTGTTGCAAATGCAAAGTTTTAAAATAAAATTCAACTAAAATCACTTGTTTGGTGCATATCATGCTTCCCAACTCCGTATCTATTTTTTTAAGCAATGAAATTCAACATCATTTGTGGTCATAGAAACAAGTTCGGACGTTTCTTCGTCTTTTAAAATTTACTTCGTTAACAGTTTTGTAGGCAGTATAAAATTTGGAAATATTTACAGATAGTCACAATTCACTTAATGGTTTCGTTATCTTTTCTGATATTGATATTGAGAAAATTGTATTTTATTCAGTTTTACATTTTCGTACATTTTTAACATTTTCAAAAAATGGTGGCCTCTTAATAATTTAAATCAAATTAGATATTGGTATGTCAGAAAGGAGATAATGAGAGGAATGCGATGAATTAAAAGTACTGAGGAGTAAGATATGAGATGCAAAATATGTTAAAAAAAAAAAAAATCGGAAGGCGCGTGATGTTCAACGCTGATGTGATGGTACATAGTTGTGATGATATTTAGGTAGCTAAAACGACTATTAAAAGGCCGCCAAGTATTATATGAAAAGTATTATATAAAATTACGTATTAACGTACCTTGCATCACCATGTCCAAATATTTTAATCCATGAAGTGTTTCGTAGGAAAAGTGCCCGTCGCTTGTGGCGTTCTGAAGCTCTTTGCGTAGTTTGTCTTGTACGTCTTTGTTTTTGCTAAGCTCGAAGAGAGCGTAGCTGATTGTAGTGGCTGATGTCTCAAATCCCGCCGTTAAGAATGCAAACGACTGGCCACATACATCCCGCTCATCAAAGGCTGAAATGACACTACAAGTTAGTACGTACATAGTTCAAGCCCTTCAAAACAAAAATTTAATTGTTAATGCTGTTGTTCATGCAACTACATACATTGCAGAGTGTGAACACGCCTGACAATCTGATTAGTAACTATACAGACTAAACCATAACTTGTGTTATCCTGTGTTGCACAACCCATGCAGTTTTGATTCGATTCGTTCACGCGCGCGGAATTGTGACGTTTCACTACGCGTGTCGAAATTTAGGACAAGACTCGCGCCTTCGACCCTCCCGTTAACATAAAACATCCTTGAGCCTGTCAAACGCATGATTACCAACGCATTTTATGCGAATACTCACCTTAAAAATCATTTGGTATGTGTATATGTGCATGTTATCCACATATACTCGCCTAAATCCCCTCAAGATCGGTTTGATTTCTGTTCCCGCGCGGATGAACGAATCGGATCACAAACTACATTTCAGCCAATTTTTATTGTATGCCTTAAGTTCTATGAACGCTCATGCCTAGCGTATCTTAACATTGTACGTTAGTAACAAATTACGAACCTCTTTACACTGTCGATAAAGGAGATAATGAGAGGGATCGCGAAAGTAATTATAGAATAGGTTAATTTAAGGACTATATAAGAATTGAAATACAATAGTATTTAACTTAGTGATGAGCTTTTGTTCAATACATTAGTCTTGAAATAAGAAAATACGAGTAATAACATTTGCAGGTGCTCATACCCAGTTTATTTGAAGCTTCGTTCAGTCCATTTGCCTCTCCTTCGGAAATTCTTCCATATTTCATGAGTTGAATCAAGCTGTCCAGGAGGTCATTTCGTTGAACATTTTTGTTTTCTCTTTCTTTTATGGCTTGGTGAATTGTGCTTTTCACAAAACTATCCACTTCATGATCGATTACTTTCAGCCGTAGTAATTTGGTCAGTTTTGGGGCCAAGAAAGCTGTCGCCAATGCTATTGCTTGAAGTGGAGATAATTCGAACACAGCTCGCAAAATTCGACGAAATTTCGAATTGGGATCTTCCAAATTATTTCCTTTAATACCAAATGCGCAGGTTGCAATGACATCGGTAGTGTAACGAGCTGCAAGTTCGTATACCTCAACTGGTTTTCCTAAAAAATAATGAAAATCGCATTTAGAAAATACATTTAATATGAGGCATTCAAAGTCGATAGGGTTGGACTGGTGGAGGTGGCTCAGTGCATCAACTGATGTCACTGCAGTGCCTCTTACCAGGAAGTCCTAGGTTCGAGTCCCGACAGTGGCAAGATTTTCGACTATAACTTGTCACCTAGGTCGAATTTAGTTGCTCTCTGGGGGATTATTCTAGAGGCCAGTTACTCTGAGCAGTTGTTTTACGTAGTTTCTCCGATCAACACCCGAATGCCGAAGAAGTACCCTAACAAACGGGCTGCGGACCGCGCGCAACCTTTCCTTCGTCTTCCTTATTCTATCCTCACCCCTTACACACATTAGCATGCACTAAAATAACATACTTGTTGGGAGACCGGTTGGGAGCAGTGCTTGTCCGGGCTAGGGCGGTGCCCCGCTGGTGGGAGATATATGGTTCGGAGAAACCGCGCTAGATGAGGATAGGTCGGCCCCGATCTTGTCTTACAGCGGAGGAACATCACCGCCACCTGACGAAAAAAGTATGCACTGCACAGACGGCACTAATGACCTCAGTAGTTGACGTTCCCAGAATCACTAACAACCAACCAATCGATAGGGTTGGGCATACCTGTATTTGAAATATTATTATAAAACCTTTTGTGTTTGAAAACTGTATTTTTGGGTTTTTGAACGCGTATTTTGCGAAAATAATAGATGTATTTAAAGTGAAAACTTAAAATACTGTAATACGAATAAAAACCGTAAATCTCATTTTTGCTTTCGTTCCAAGGTTCATGGAACAATTAACCCAGATATGCCGGAAATGTTTTGTTTACTTTAGTTGATTTCTTTGGGTAGTTTCATGAACAAAATTATATAATTCCGTTTAAAGGAAATATTGCGGTGTTTGAGAAAATAGCACAGGTGGATCGCATTGATCGCCCGGATTGGAGAATATACTCAGAACTGTTTAAGGGCTTCTGTTGTACACGGACGGAGGAACTTACATTTTTCGAATAAGAAACATTTTTTGATATCGGGGAATCCCAAGCGTGTATTCCCATCAAAATATCGGTTTGGTTTTTTGCACTGTTACAATAGTAGAACGTATTGAAGAAAGTAAAAATTCATCATTTACCTGCCAATTTCTCTTTTTCTAAGGCCAATAACAGAAGCTTCCCGCATTCAGCTACAAGTTCATACATCCGCTTCATTTTTCCCGATGTGAAAGTGGGAGTGATTGCGTTTCTCTGATGCTTCCAACGTTCTCCCGTCTGAAGGAAGAGACCTCGAGCAGGAAGAGGATCCAATTCTTCATCAGCATCTATACTCCTATCGGTAAAGTATTGAAAGTCCTTGACCAGAATAGCTTTCACAAGGTCCAGGTCGTGGATTTGGAGCACTGGTTCGTCGAACGCGTACAAACCAATGAACGGTTCCTTCTTGTGCTGCTCGTAGATTGCCGACGCCGTCATGCCAATGTTTTTCTTCAGGATAGCCACGTCTTTGAGATTTCCCACGAAGGGAAGGGGTCGGAGTTCCTTGATGCCTTTTCTCTTCCAGTGGCCGAAGTTACGCGTGAAATGAAAATAGGCGGCAACAATTGCTACGCCTAAAAGCGCAACCCCGTAGGACAGAATGTACCACGTCAAAGACATGTTTGTAATCCTGAAATAAGAGCATTGCGATATAGAATGATACATTACAAGAGAGAAAAAATACGACTGACCGAAATGTGCGAAAAGATTGGACTGGCATTTGGGAGAAATTTTACGGGTTTCAATCAGAAACTGGCTTTTGTCAAAGTTAATTATTTGTTTAATGAAAGAATAAGACTTAAGAATTCACCATGTAATACAAAATCTTATATCATATGTAATATTTAGCTTGTAAACATTGCAACAAGGGGTTTCTCACAAATCGTTTTTGTATTCAACAAGAATAATTTAATTTTGACAACAAAATTTCCAATTGTAGTCATTAAGTACACCCTTGCTTGACAAGCTTTAATACTTACATAAACAATAAACATGTATATACCATCCATTTTTATAACTAAAATTACCACACTCAAATCCTGCAGCAACAATAACAACAACAACAGAGTGCGGTGCAGATCATTCGTTTCAGAGTGAGTGTTAAAGAAACTTTACTAACTGAATCTACCTTACCAACAATCATCCTTGTGTAACGGCCTTGAATAAATTGACCTTACAGGGCCACTTTTTCTAGTCTCCTTGTTTGGAAAAAAATATTTTCTGACATCTTGTGCCAACTGAGAATTGAAGGTTTATCATTCGGAAAAGTCCCATTGGATATGTATTCTGATCAAGAAGCCATCCCACCACTGACCATTACACACATCAAGAAAATCAAAACATGATCACCGAACAGAATGTAACTCGTGCCAATAATTACAGTATTGCAGCTCAGAAAGTAATGTTTCCATCCAAAGAACAATCAATAGAAATTTATTCAATTGACCATGTCTCCATTAAAGATTATTCCCAAGAAATTGCTAAAATTACTGATTCTAGAGACATTCGATTTGCCTCAAGAATATTAAAAAAACCTTTTTGCTTTTTCCTGGAAACTAAAGAAATTGTTAAACAACTTACAGACAACAAATGCCCTATAAACATTAACAATAGGTTATTAACTATTCGTCCATTAATATCTCAATTCAATAGACTAATAATTTCGAATGTATGTCCTATTCCCCACACTGTCATTGAATACGAGCTCAAGAAACTAAATGTTTGAATAGGACCTACAATAACTTTACTAAGAGCTGGTATGTCTGAATCTGGTTTCCTCCACATACTCAGTTTCAGGAGACAAGTTTATGTGCATCCTGATGATGTAAATATGATACCAGGGATGTTGAAAATTGAATAAAAAAAAAGTTTTTTTTATTATACCTGTTAACTGAAACAATTACTAGTTTCATATGCAAAGAACATGGTCATGTAGCAAAAAACTGCCCTGGAAAATAAGATTTAGCAGCTGCGCCTGATGAAAATTCATCTCTGTTGGCAAATAATTTCCCAGTACTGAAAGTCACTCATAATGAAAATATTAACTCCAGCAAAGAGGCAATAAATAATCCTAAACGCCCACTGTCTACACTGTTAATATCAATATCAGATACATCTAATGATCTAGAAATAATCAAAACGATGATACAGAAAACAATCACTTAGAAAAATTTCGATGAATCAGAGGATTTGGATTAAAAAATTAGAGCCTCTTAATGAACTACTTTCAGATCCTTGAAATAAGTATCCCTTAAACCTACTTCTATTAAAATGTCTATTTAAAAAAAAAAAAAAATAATCCTAACACTATCCAAAATGTTTTGGAATTTACACCAGAACACTTGTGTTAGAAGAAACATATTACAAACTCTTACATAAAAATATGAAAAGAAGATTCACTAATCGGAAAAGAAGTTAAAAAAATATAGTGGAGGAATGGCAGATACAGCAACTTCAAGTGAAGGCAGTCAAGATGAGCTAAATTAATTAACCTAACCATTGATTGACTGCATCATGCAATGGAATATAATTGGCTACAGACCACAAAAGGAGAATTTATCAATTTTTAATTAACAAATACAACCCAGATGTAATTTGTCTACAAGAAACAAACTTCAAAGAGGGACAAAAATACAACATTAATTATGATGACTTGTATTTAAAAAATAGAACCAATGCAGAAGTAGTGAGTGGACATGTAGCTGTTTATTTTAAAAACTCTTGAACAACATAAGAGATTACCATTAACTCAACCCTAGAGTGCATTGCACTTAAACTTTGCCTAGCAAATAAATCTCATAATATCTGCAGTATCTATTTACCCAACAGCTGTGACTTCAATTCTGGAGATTTACAAAAATTAATTAACCAACTTCCAAGTCCATTTCTTCTCTTAGGTGACTCCAATAGTCAGTTACATATGGGGTTCAAATAAAGAAGACAAAAGAGGGGAAAATAGTAATGAATATGTTAGACAATACACATTCAGTACCACTCAGTAGTAATCTTCTTACCCATCTTAATAATACATCCAGAATTGTTAGTGCTATTGACTTGACCATAAGCTTGTCATCAATTGCTCACCACTGGAACTGGATAACTGTGGATGTCCTAAATGGCAGTGATCATTTCCCAATCATAATTACTCAGAACCAAAATCCTTTAATTACTGATTATATACACTATACCACTAGATGGAAATTTGATAAAGCAAATTTTAACAAATACAAAAGAATAATAACAAAAAAGTTAATGAAATCTTAATGGATTACCCCCTTAATGGAATAAATTTAATATTAAAAACTGCTAATGAAACCATTCCAAAAACTACAGGGAAACCAAGAAGAAAACAACTTCCATGGTGGAATGAAGAATGTGCAAATGCCCACAAAAAAGATAGACATGCATTCTCAACATACAAAAGACATCCATCTATCGATAACCATATTGATTATAAAAAATCAAGAGCTAGAAGAACATTCAAAGAAAATAAAAGAAATTCATGGATACAATTAATTTTCTCAATGAATCATCTCTCCAACATGTCTGAAAACTGAAAAACATTAAATCAATAAATGGTACTTACGTCACTTGTTAATGGTATAACAATAATTTATAATGACAAACTTGTAACAGTCAACATCTTTGCAAATAAATTTGCCAATAATTCAAGTGATAAATACTTCAGTGATAAATTCAGTGATAAAAACATACAAGGCAAGTTCAAAAATTAAAATTAAAAATATACTACAACAGAATAATATAATAATACAATAGTAAATGCTCCTCTTCAAATACATGAAACCGAGAACATTCTAACTAGTACCAGGAATTCCAGCCCTGGACCTGATGGGATCCACAACAATTTTTTAAACAAACTCACTCCAATGGCCATTGAATATGTAACACATCTTTTCAATGAAATTTTGACTCAAGGCATGTTTCCTAATATGTGGAAAGAATCAGTTGTCATTTCTGTCCCCAAGCCAGAGAAAGATCATACCAACCCAGAAAACTTCAGACTCTTATCCTTAACATATACCCTTTATAAATTGATGGAGAAAGCAAGCAGCAAAAGATTAATTTGG
This sequence comes from Teleogryllus occipitalis, assembly GCA_011170035.1. NCBI lineage: Eukaryota > Metazoa > Arthropoda > Insecta > Orthoptera > Gryllidae > Teleogryllus > Teleogryllus occipitalis. The sequence goes on from BLKR01005922.1 coordinate 26,525, forward strand.
TACACTTGAAAAGAAAGAATTACTATCACCTTATCAAAGTGGATTCAGGCAAAATCGCTTAACTACTGACCACTTAGTCAACATTAATGGATATATATGCGATACATTCATCTCAAAACAACCTGTAGCTGATGTAAGTCTGGACATCAAGAAGGCTTATGTTTTGGAAAGACAGAATTATCAACTATCTACTCAGATTAAGAATAGATGGACATACATTAATCTTTATTTCCAACTTTATGGAAGAGGTATATTAAAGTTCAATTTAATGGTGTCGTACTGACAGATATAAACATGCAATGGCCTCCCTCAAGGATCTGTACTTCGTGTTTTTCTCTTTCTTGTTGCTATAGATGAAATTAAAAATCTAATTCCTCGACCAATAAAAGTATATTTGTTTGCTGATGACTTCACAATATTAATAAGTGGAAAAAATATCAATACTTCTCAAAATATGCTACAAAATAGTCTAAATAATATTCAAGAATGGGATGATAAATCAGGGTTCAAGTTCTCCAAAGCAAAGAGTCAATGTATACTCTTCAAAAAAAGAGACACACCCAATAATCAACTTAAATTGACATTAAGATCACAAGTAATTAAAACCTAAAATCAAATCAAAATTTTGGGAATGATTCATGATAATAAATTAACATGGAAACCACACATACAAAAATTAAAAATGGAATGTTTTCACAGACTGAATACAATAAAGTGTATCACATCCTCTGATAGGGGAGCTGACAAAAATATAATACTTTCTTCCTACAAAGCTCTTATACAGTCCAAGCTTGTCTATGGATCTGTAGTATCCCAATCTGCTAATCCAACAATTTTAAATAGTCTCAATACAATTCAATTGACTTGTTTAAGACTGGCAATTGGTGCTTATAGAACCAGTCCAATCTCAAGTATTCTTACAGAAGCTAATGAAGAACCACTGTTCATCAGAAGAAGGGAAGTTTGCTACAAATATGCATGCAAAATATCACAGTCTCCTCTCAATCCAGTAAACAAGAACGTATTTTTCACTAGGAACAGTGAAAAATACTCCCAGAATTCTACCTAAACCAGTCAACCACCTACTAAATCAATTTCTCAAAGTACAAATAAAGTTTTCATTAATTAAAGAAAACATCACTCTTAAAAGACCCCCTTCGAAAACACCAAAAATAAAAGTTAATAAAGATTTATGTATATACTCCAAGAAAGATACAAATCCACAAATATATCAATCCCTCTACAACGAAATTAAAAACAAGCATTAGAACTTTGCAAGTGTCTTCACAGATGGTTCAAGAACAAAACATAGATCAGGTTGTGTTTTCATAGTTAATAATATTATTGAATATATCAAACTCAACAATATTGGTTCTGTATTTTACTGTGAAGCATATGCTATACTGAAAGCTTTAAAGGATCTATCATTATTACCCAACAATAAATTTATAATATATACTGTCTCTCAAAGTGTAATTAAATGCATGAGACATAAGACATAAATCTACAATCAAAGAAATAATAAATGTTACAATAGCCCAAACCAAAAAGAGAAAGAAATTTAAAATTTTAAAATTATTGTTTTTAAAATTATTGTTTGGATTCCATCTCATATTGGCATCAAAGTAAATTCAATAGTTGATAATGCTGCTAGAGAAGCCATTAACCTACCACTCTAAAAACACATAGTATCCCATACAGACATCAAACAAGAGCTTCATTCTAGAAATAGAAAATTCTGGAATGAAGAATGGATAAATCACCTCCAACCAAAATACATATTTGAAATATTCAACCCTTGATTGTCATTCCCCTCACCTTAAAAATAGAAAAGAACAAACTATTCTCACTTGTTTACAAATACGCCATTCAAAATTAACAAAGGAATATCTGATAACCAAAGAAGATCCTAAATTATGTGACTATTGTAAAATTTCACTAACTATACTAAATATTCTTATACAGGGCCAAAAATATATTAAACTGAGAATAAAATATCTTCTGCCTAATGACATTAAAAGTTTATTGAATGACAAAACTCAAATTATATAAGTAATGAAGTTTTTAAAAGAAATTAACATGTATGACCATATGTAAACTTGCACTTATACTACTTACTTACACTTATACTTAAACTACTACAACATTATACTAATTGTTATGTAAACTTATTTATTGTGTTATGTAAACTTAATTTCTTCTTAAAAAAATTAAATAATAGTATCCCAACATTTGACACAACAGATAGCTGGCAGTACGGCAGCTTTTCCCCTCTGAATTGGTGTACATAAACTTTTTTATAACATTGGAAGACATGATTTTGACTAATTTTTTGTCATAAGAAACCAAACTAAGTTACATGCTGCTTGAAGACAACCATTCATGTGCTGAATGTATGTAACATCATTTGAAACAATTCTCTTTGTAATATGTAATATACAATTTATTTTACCTACTCGTGTTACTGAAATAAAAAGTTCAAATTTACTGGCATTTTAAAATATGCTTAGTAACTCAATTATGTGATAAGAAACTGAAGATATTTATTTTTAAAATACATTATTATAGTTTACTAAATGCTGTGTATACCAAATTACAATTAATAAGGGATAAGTTACTTTGGCTGAGATACTAAATTTCATATATTCCCAAAAAGACTAAATATGAAATTTCTTATTAAATGTACAATTGCACATAGCCTATAGAAATAGGAAAAAATTGTCCAGAATAATAAAATGTAAATAAGCTGCATATTAATTAAAATATCCATCAAATATTCCAGGAATAGCAATAATAGCAAGTGTTTCTCTTGTTTCTTTCTTTCTTATCAAACTGAATATTAAGTATCTATTTATTATACCATTATATTGTGATCATATATTAATGTAATAAGAATTGTTTATATGTTCTTGTTACATTTTGTAATATTTGTAATTATATCATGCTTTTTTCAAATATTGTTTTATTTGCATTTATTTATTGAGTCATATATACAATTTCAATCGTGTATGACGAGTCAGATATGATGTATACAGGTGCACAAGTTTTCCTGGACTCCAGATTTTAGTTTTCTCTAACTATACACTATTACGAGTAAAGGTAAAGCAGTATTTTAATATAAGAATATAAGGAATATTCACCTCTATGTGAAAGAGCTGGATTAAGTTTTGATTTTGAAATACACTGCTAATAATTTTTAACCCTCCACTCCTCTCATGTATACCAAAAGGGAGCTCAAGAAGACTTGTGCACAGTGAAGTCACAGTTACTGTCCAGAAATCAAAGCAAGGGGGTCACCTCAGCATTTGCTCAAAGAATCAAGGGAAACTGGACAAAAAATCCTGATTGAGTTGGTGTCACTGATCTTAGAATACTGGTTACTAATGGTAGTATTAGTAGTAGTAGTAGTAGTAGTAATAATAATAATAATAATAATAATAATAATAATAATAATAATAATAATAATAATAATAATAATAATAATATTAATAATAATAATAATAATATTAATAATAATAATAATAATATTAATAATAATAGTAATAATAATAATTCTAATAATAGTAATAACAATTATAATAACAATACTTTCAATTTAGAAATAATTTAACAATATTATTGTTAACAATGCCTAATGCATCTAGCAAGTTATTGTTACTCTTATATTGTCTATTGTTAATCATTGGTTAATCTTATGTTCAAACCATGTAGTCGCTCATGATCTAGAAGTTGATGCCACCTTAATAAATAAAGGAAAAATACAACAAACAACAACAATAATGAGAATAATAAAAACATTTGCAGAAACTTACCTCTGTGATGTTTCTAGACGACTGAGCACGGTCCCTGTGTGGAAATCTTATATAACGGACTGCGGCCGACCTTGAAAAACACTCATCTCCCGTGATGAAGCAGAATATTTCAAACGTTGTTTTGGTTTCTCGTGGAATGCATCGTGTACTTTTTTCCGACGGATTACATATATTCGATAACACGCTCTCTGTCGCTTTTGGGGAAAGTATACTAACATTATGAAATTTATTATTCATTGCGTCCGTATCTGACTCTCATGCTGTTGATTAAATGAAAGAAGAGTTCTTGTAAGATAGCTTATCGGAAGTTCAAGTTGATATTTTTTCGCACGTTTTCAAGAGTAATTGGAATGTATTCCTCGTGTTCGCGTCTCCATGATATTAATGTTTTTTTTTTTTCTTGTGACAAAGACCACTCATCTTAAATCGGCATTTGTGTCATATATTTGGAGTCGAGTTCACTGGTGCACTTCCGGTTTTGGAGTGCTTGTCTGTCGTCTGTAGATAGGGGAAGGTAGTTGTCAGGCTCAGACCCTTTCAGGAAAACTTGGATAAATGTCGTCTGCCAGAATTCGTCCTCAGTTTTCATGTACCTACTTGAACTAGGTCATCCATTTGTAGAGAATATGGAATGAATGCTTGAATCTGTAACTGTGTACTTCACTTCGTATGAACATGGTAATATCCAATTTTTCTCCATTTTGTTTCGTGTCTACACCGCCCCTATTGGTCATTTTGGGTTGGTGTAGTGCTGCTACTTCCTGCATTTTAATCCAAACCGATTCGTACAAAACTTGATCTGAGGGAAAACGCATTTTTTTCTATCGATTTCGTTTTACTATCTCGCGTACTAGAAACATGATGTGAGGGAAAAGAGCTGAATTGCGTGCGGAAATTCGCGAGCAACCAGTGAGTAATTTTAATTGTTCTTCACCAAGTTTCAATACGGGACGTACTATGGCTTTTTGTTTTGAAAAACCTATGCATTCAGTTTTCTGATGAGAGAATTTAAAACCTGTTTGTTGGGACCATACGTAATGGGTATTTAGAGCTGATTGCATTAATTTTTGGCTTGATTTAATGTTTTTAGCTTTACATAAGATCGTTAAATCATCAGCATATTTTCTAGTAATGATTGGAGGATCGATATTTTTATCAACTTTATTTATTGCTATCAGGAAAAGTATTACGCTTAAGATTGAACCTTGAAGTACGCCATTTCCGATTCTTTTTTTTTTTCTTTTTTTCTTTTGGTAACGTTGACTCGGGTTCTCATTCTGCGATCCTTCAGGAAGGAATAATACTTTCTGCAACATCAGAGAGAACGATAATTCCAGTAACCGGACATGCTATTATTACTATTCTTGTGATGTTTCTGGATCAAAAATTAACTTGGAAAACCTATATTAATAAATTAACTGTCGAATGCAAAAAACGTCTAAATATTCTAAAATCTTTAGCAAACAAGAATGGGGGGGGGGCGATAAATTAATTCTTTTTCAAACATATAGAACAATTATTGGATTTAAAATTGACTATGAAAGTATACTATATTCTTCAGCCAGCAAAAACAGTCTTAATAAAATTGACTTTATTCATAATCAAGCTTTAAGAATCAAGTTGGCCCCATACACATCGAAGAGAGAAAAAAGTGCATAGGAAATGAAAATTTTATGCAATCTTATCATCGCCAAGCTTCCAAGAAAAAGGGTTACAATTTTCTAAAACTATCGATATTTTCTCGGAATTGTAGTTGCATTCTATTACACGGAGAAAAAAGAACAGTTGCAGTATACCTGATCCATTATACTGTATCAAGGGAACGCATGATAATATAGGCCCAACCAGGTTCACTGTTGCTGTTTCGTGACGGAGATAGTTGGAACGAAAAGTTGCATCGTAAAGAGTCCCTTGTTGCACTCGTCTGAATTCACCTTGTCAGAGTGCACGGGTAGAAGCTGCCGAGTCCAAGCAACCTTGTTGGAAGAGTTGGCTATCTGCTCGGCATAAGCGAGCAACACAGGTTGGAGGATCCAGCCTACCGTCATGACGCATCCGGCGAAACTGATAGAAGGAGCCGGCCTTCCGTGTTGGCTTGCACAGCTATACTGGTTGAAGGGCCAGCCGTACGTGTTGCCATATTGAAGCATTTCTTATTGGTGTTACAATTACTGATCGTTGACGGGTATAGGATGGGTTATACGTAGTACTTGCTATTAATAGAATATTCATTATTTTTGATCCAACAACACATCTGTATATTTACCTACACAACCAGACACCGTAAAAACGGAAATAATTGCATAAAAATTATGCATTTATATATTCAGGTATCAGGTGTGTGTATATATATATATATATATATATATATATATATATATATATATATATATATATATATATATATAATGAATATTCTGAAACAGCATGTACCTAAAAATAAAATATTAGAATTTAACATTAAAACATTTATTTAGTAAAGTAAAATTTGTGTAAAATATAACATAACTCACAATAGAATGAAATATATTGACACAAACTTAATAGCTAACAAATGATAATGAAACATTGATGTGCCACTTAATCATTTATGTGATCAGGTGGATTAAATACACAATGAGACTAATAGCATGTTTACAGTCATTAGTAATTATTTCAAAAATATTTTATAACTGTTACAAAATTATTTTAAAAACGTTTTATAACTGTTTCAAAACTATTTTAAAACTGTTTCACAAGTACATTTAAATAGCAACTTTTATTACTGATCCCCAAAAAACAAATTTAATTCACATTTATTTTATAAAAACGCCAAGATTTATTTAAATTATGGCTAAATATGTAGCTGAAAATTATTTTCGAATGTATTTGTTGTTTATTTCTTTTAACCTTTCATTTTACAAATTTAATATTCTTGTTTTATGTTTATATTAATTTTGGTTATTAAAAAGTTCAATTCTATTAGTCCCTTCATTATACTTACGGTTCGTGCATTCACTAGCACAAAATTCATCTACATAAAATTAACACTTAGTTTACAATTACAATGAATTCATAAATAGTTTACATACTGTTAAAATCAAAAAAGTATATGGAAGAAATCACCAACATAAATCACATTTATATTTTGTACTTCTGTTATTTCAATTTCTGTAATCTAAATGTACACACAATCTATAAAATAAAATAAAATTAGTTAAATTAATTTAAAAAGTGGAATTAAAATGTATTGCCCAGGATTGATTTACCTGCTGTCTGCAATTTGAATCAATCTCATTGCTTAGAAACCTCGTTGCCCATTTGACAATGAATAAGCTCATTCGCCTGCATTTACAAATCCTACACTCCCAACAAGTTAATCTCATAACTATTGTTATTATCACATGAATGCAACAATAAAAAATTATAGACAAGAAAGTGCACTCAATAACAGCGAATAAATATAGTGAGAGGTCGGGATAAATCATAATTTTAGCATTGTGTAAGGTGGGAGAAGACTCATCACTTTAGCGTGGGACGAAATGATTGGCCTTCATTTTTTTGGATGATTCAAATAATAAGTTTTCTTAGCAAATTAATAACCAGTTCTGAAGTGACTTTTAAATTTGGCAAGTTATTTTTTAAATGCATACTTTTCTGGATTGCTTCAAACTTTAGGATTATATTCTTTGAATACTATTGATTAATTTCACACACACATAGATCACTACTCAGTATCACTGGTAACTGACAGTGATACAATGGAAGGGAAAATAATTAGGTGCAGACTCAGTCTGCTTGCATGCAAAAAAATAAAATAAAATATGTTATAAAACCATGTATATAAAAAAATAAAATAAAAATGCATATTTAATTAAATTTTGTAAAATTGCCTATACCAATTCAGAAATTGAAAACAGCAGGATTACCTCTATTGAAGTCATTATTGTTGAAGATATTACAATGTCTTTGAAATTTGTGTTTGGACATGCCAGTGTGACTGCTGAGGAAAAATTATAAAAACCAATAAATTCAAATTCAATTTAAAATTTCTATGAAATTTAAAGAAAAAAAAATTGTGATTCAAGAGCAGAAAATGCAGAATTTGATCTGACATTGGCTCAGATTTCATCTTACAAATATGCTCCAATTACATCTGGTGGTGTAGTAGAATGTTCAAAAAGATTCATTTTTCACAAAAGGATGAATTTGACTGAGTAAAATTTTGAAAAATTGTTTAGTGTTCCTGTTTCAAATGACAATGAAAAAAATACCAAGCTAAAATTTGATTGTGCATGTTTTGTCAAATTTTATTTGGCATATGTATGCAGGTTTTAGCATTTTAAAGGGCACGAGAATCATGTCTAGTAATATTGAATTGTTTTATTTCAAGAGGAAAGTATTTTATTCACTTGGCAAGGGAAATGTTTCAAAAAATTATCAAGGTCAACACTATTACAACAGTAATGACATTTCTTTGCCCAAGAATCATTAACACAATCCGAGATATTTTTCTCTGGCAATTTTGAAGATGAATAATAGCCAAAATCATTGCATGTTTGAGAATGCAGTGTTATCCTTACTATTTGCCACAAACAGCACACTGTGGAGAACCCTAAATTATGAAAAACTTGAAACCTTTTTTCCTTAGAAACCAAAGTAAAAATTAATAATCTTTCAAAAGAAAATTACAAATTGTCACACTCCATGAACTTAATTCAGAACTCTAGTTGTAAAACAATGTCCTGAAAAACCAGCATTTTGAAGTTAATGACACTTTTCTAGTGGGAATGTGAATTTTTTATATTACTCATACTCATTTGTAGTCATTCTGAGAGCACTACTAAATAGTACACATTGAAACTATAACGAAATTATAATACAAGTTATATTATCTAATGAGAATTTTAAAATAACTTGCCTGGTCAAAAATGATACACAGTAAAATAATTGAACCATTAATGTATACACATTTTGTGAATGTTAAATACGAATGAAATCACAAAAGTCCATGATGCTTGCAAAATTAGCAAAATGTATATTGGCATCACCTTCAAATACATCTTCATGATCTTGTTATAGAATGCAATAGCCATTTAGAATTAACAATATCCATGAATATCTGCATCGATGAACCATCACCTGTTTCAATGACCAATTTCCATCACCTGTGCCAAAACTACCAGAAAAATAAAATTAATACAATAGTATTTGAAAATATAATTAAAGTGATAATTATTAAAAAATTAAAAAATAGAAAGTGTTTTACAGCAGTTTTTTTAAGAATGCATTATTATTTTGTTCAATTATTTACAGAACATGATAGGCTTTAGTCTCAATTTAAATACACTAATCAAAATTCTGTACACTTATAACATATAGGAATACTACACAATTAATTCTACAATTTCTAATTGCCATTAATGACACTTCAAGACTATTAAAATTATTTCAATGAATTGGCAACATAATAAATATTATTTCTTTACATTTTAATACGAATTTGCAATGCTTAATCGAGTATTAAAAGCTAATCAAATAACTTAAACTTTTTTAATAGGTAAATAATGAGTTTGGAAGTAATTGAATTCTATATCCACTTAACAACATTAGCATTTGAATTGAAAGGATTCAAACATATTATGTAAAACGAAATAATTGTTTATCTTGTTTGACATAAGCTTTTAGAGGAATTTTACAATTTACATTAAAATAACTTTGAGCTGGATTAATGGACAAGTTTTGTAGGTTATAGAAATGCACACTAACTAATATATGCCTTTCTATTATTACAACTCATGACAGAAATATATACGTACCTAAAAGTTGCAATTCCATTCCACCATTCTCTTTTAATCTTGGTTGACAATTCTTGTTTGATTTCAAATAGGCGGTGTAAATGAAGGTATCATTTTCTTTCGAACTTCATTCGCCCGTTTACTTCCAATGAAATAAGATTTTCACTTCAAAGAGGTATTTTAGACTCTGTAGTCTGGCACCTATTAAAAGATATCCACCAATATCCTTTTAGATTATAATCCACACTGATGCAGCACGATAAGTTTCAATACGGTACGTACCAGTGAACGATTTGCTTTGCCAACGACGCATTTTTCTACAATAACAAATTGAAAACTTTCACAACGATGCGCTTTTCGCCACTTCGAAGAAATATTCCTGAAGGGCCAGTCACTCTCTTAGTCCTTCCAAAATGAACTGAATAGTTATGTCCTCGCAGGCCTGTCCTCGCAGTTATGTCCTCGCGGCGGCGTGCCGTTGGCGTGCCTACGCGTTTCCGCTTGACCCTCCGCTGACCCTCGGCTGATATCAGGACTTGTGTCTCGGGACAGCGAATGCGGAGCCACGGAAGTATGCGAAAATAGTCGAGCGGAACCGAGCCGTGGAGCGTTGATTTTCAGCGCGAAGCATTTGAACGATTTTAAAATGTTCGAGCGGATATCATTTCCACACTACTTTATTGAGGTACAAAACTTTGGTTCAGAGTGGATCCACTGTATGTATATATACACATACATGTGTGTGTGTGTTTAACAGATGTTGAATGTTTTTCAATGTATATTTTCTTCAATACGTAATTAATCTGACAAGGTACCTGGCTGTTTTGGCCACCTAGTGCTTTGCAACATGATTAGGCTTGATAAGGCCGACAGGTCCGTTTATGAAGCAACATCAACCTCTCAGAAATCACAGGCCGGTTGGTCCATCAAGGTTGGTCTATCAAGGTCAGCAATCTTAGATGCTGTTGTAATTAGGAAAGGGAGTAAAGCACCAAGGTCTCTGTTTCGCATACGAAGGTTTTGTGTAACTATTGAAATCTTGTTGGGAATTATGGTATCCTTTTTTTTCAGTGTACTGTCCTATTCGCTCATGCCCTATGTAGTTTATGCAACTTCAAATAAAAATAATGAAAAAAAAAATCTTTTGCACTGCCGTCAAGGCGCCTTGGTACGTGTCAAACAAGCGACTCCACAGAGAGTTTGTTCTTTACACGATTGATGGTTATATCAGTCATAAATCAAATATTTTTTTTTCTTTCCTTACCATCCTCCTCTGCAACTTACATATGCAACCAAGGAAAAACCTATAACCAATATCGAAGAATCAAATCTAGATTCCTATAGGATAAATTTAAATCACCCTAAAGAGAAATGCATGATTTCACAAACTTACTTTGTGTAACTTTTTTTCTTCCTGTAATTGTCCTATTTTCCCAAACATTAACTAATGATTATTGAGGTCTCCAGTGGGAGTATCCTGGTTCTCCTGTTTGTAACACTTAGTACTAAACTAGATAAGTTGTAGTACATATTCAGTCTTTCAAAGATTTTACTTCGCGGCATAAGAAAAAAAAATAATTTTTTTAGTAAACGAGTCCTTTTTGCGTAATTTATGCTTGATGCTTATATAGTTTATAAAAAACATTTTCTCAAAAACTGCTGCAAACCGATAGAACAAAAACGCTTACAAAAATGACCCTTTTCTTATTTCCGATGAAAACTCTGAATTTTCGAAAAACGCAAATTTAGAATCAATGCGAGAAAGTATTTGCTGTTGTAGCTCCTCTAGTACATCTATGTTAATAATAAGTAAATATATTTAGTGTAACGTGATGTTCTACTTGCAACACGCAAGTAACCCTGGGCACCAGGCAATATGACTATTGCAGGATGTGGAAATCTCTAGTGGAATGTTTGATACCTCGTCTCTCGAGTTCTATCAAAAATGAGCAGCTTCGCATTGAAGGAGATGCGAGTCGGTTCCGGATGATAAAGTCTGAAAATTCCAAGAAATGTACGCCAATGTGGATGACATTTAATTTATTAAAATAAAAACAACACAAATAGAAAAAAATCTCATACATACACACACGTCACACAACATTGCCACACATAACATGCACACTGTTTTTTACATATCTTAAAATATAAACTCTACAAAGAATGTTAATATCTTTCTTTCTCTTGAAACAATTTTGGCGAAGAACGTGTTCAAACATTAGTACATTCAGTTTGGAGCTGGAGCTGGAGTTGGAGCTGCTGGTGAGCATTTCCAATTCGAGATCAATTGCAACAATATTTACAAAATTCTAGAATTTATTAAAAAATATGTGAAACACTATCTATTTTTCCGACGACAAAAGTACAAGTAATAAAAGAACTTTCATACCCAAGCGATAAGAAAATGAAAGCACATTTTTCTCTGAGCACTATTCTGAAATAAATTTTGGATTCGCAAGAAGTTTTCAACAACCAGCGTTAGGGACAGCGTGAAATGATACAGAGCTGATGGAATAAATTACTGGCCTGCATTTTCTTCATATTTCATTTACAGTTTCAAGTTTAGCAAAATTTGGAATGAATGGTAGCCTTGGAGAGAGACGCCTTTAAAAATCTACATTCGATTATGTAAGCGGGTTGAAAACTAGCACAAGTTTCCCTTTCGGCTGCAGCAAAAATGTTTGTGGGTTGAACTTGATTTCTTGGGGTGTTATGTCACACGTGTTAATTGTGTATTTCATCAGCAGGTGAGCTAGGGCAGATTTCACTTGCATGAAGGCGAAACGCATCCCTGAAACATGATTGTCCATAATTAATTCATTTTATAAGACGTTACAATGTATGTAATTCCAATTATCCTATTCTCTTTGGATAAACTAGTTTTTAAGACAAGCAAAATGACAATAATGATTTTTGTTGTGTACGTGTACTCACCGACGCAGTTCCGCGGTCCTTCACCAAAGGGCATGTGTGTGTAATTGATAACCTTTTTCTTGTTTGCTTCGGAGAATCTTTCTGGATCAAATGTTTTGGGATTAGGATGATAATTTGGGTCCATTTGCAACCCGTGGAGTGGCACCATTATGCGAGATCCTTCTTCCAAAGTAATATCTGTACCAGGCAGAGTGTATGCTTTGCTGCATTTTCTATCAAGGAATGGAAGAGGAGGATATTTGCGCAATGTTTCTGAAATACAAAGAAGAAATTCATATTACACAAGATTAGAAAGTACAATTTGTGTTCACTTGGGCATAGTACGTAAATAGCTTCTATACAGGTTTTTATTAATTCGGCGATACAAAACGTGAAAGATTGCGAGTTCCTTTATTCCAAACTCTACCTTAAAGGTTTCATAGATTTCAATGTTTATCATTTCATTGGCCTAATTTTCCCTAGTTCCACTGGGCTTATGCAGTTAATTATAAAATACTATTAATGTTGTAAGATTTTGTTGCTAGTAAAACCGAGCTAAATAGGAATGGGTCATTGTCTACTTCTCGACAATATTCTTATCAAAAGTGTGGAAGATGCATTTCATACAGGTATTCTTGCAGCGTATTAGTAATTTATTATACAGTTACACGCCAGGACCTACTTTACGGAAGACTTAGGGAAGGGAACTCCACTCTTTTTTGACTGACATCAAAATTGTTTAAATAAATAGGACGAGGGTTAGGGTTTTCTAAAAATTATGAACTAAATATGAATGTAGTATTTTCCAAATTTTGCATTTTTATTAACAACTGCATTGCCACATGAGATTGTTTTTTGTCCACACAATAAACAATAAAAAATCAAGGATCTCCAATTTAAAAAAAATTGTTTTGGTTCTTCAGTTAATGAAAAATGAAAATGAAAAAATTAAAATTATTAATGGTACTGTCAAAGTAAGAAAGTAAGTTCGTAAATTCATGGAGTACAACCAACAGATGAAACTCGTACTCTCTACATTCATCACATTGTAAACTGTGATCATTCTGGGCCTGTTGATGAAATAAATATACAGTGAAACAATATGGGTTTCTGCTTCCCTTTCATGATATGATATGGTATGGTATCATATTCATCATGGTGTATGTTGGTGTGGTGAGGAGGATTGTGTGTCTCTCACTCCTCGAGAGGTGCCTGAGATGGAGGAGCATGCAGCCCATGTATTAATTATTTATTTATTATTTATTTATTTACTTAACGTCAAAAAAACAGTTAAAAACTGCGTATGACGTGCTATGGGGAAAAGTGAATTGTGTGCACATTTTCAAAATTCTGTGATCCCCACACTAAGTCATTATGTTTTCATGCTGTGGTTGCAAGCCCTGAGGATGAAAATAAATTTTCCCAAACGTCGGCAAACAACCAACTTATAGTTCGTGTTTACTTATGACCAAGCCCCGTTAATCTGCCTTCCAATATTTCATCAATTGGTCGTTAAGAATTCTTCATGTTTTAAATATTATCCATATAAAAATAATCATAAAACCATGTAAATCACTACTGATAAACCCACATCACAGAATGAGACAAGTGGTGTATCCCAACCAAGAAAACTTCACGGTTTGAAAAAGGTCAGTCAGAGTTGAGCACTGCCGGAGCGGCGAGTGACGTGTTTGAATGTGCACCATGGGGTTCATGCGATCTTCAAGAGAATACTAACAACGTTTTTACTTTGTTGAAACATACTACTACACAGAAACATAACAATTTTACTATTTCAGTTCAATCGAAAATTTAATTTTTTCCAGCTAGCTGTCCAAAATTACGCACTGTGGGCCGGTCAGATCCGGTCCGCAGAGCTCACTCCCCATGAGGCTGGCTGACTTTAAAAAATAAAAGTAATGTAATAAGTCACTCTGTTACAAAATATGCACTTTCAAAAGCAGAGCTATAATGTGCATATCTCACTTCACTAAACTGCTTGAAACAGACAAATATGTCTACTATGTAGTATTTTCCATAATCCATTTTATAACTAAAATTCACTTGTTTGGTGCATATTGTGCTTTCCAACCCTGAATCTATTTGTCATCGCAATGAAATTCAACATCATTTGTGCTCAAAGAATCAATGTTTGGAATCTTCATCTTTAAAATTTACTGCGTTTATTCACTCATTATTAAAGTCTCATAGGCAGCAGAAAATTAGGAAAAAATACAATTAGTCGCAATTAACGTAATGCTTTAGTTATCTACTGTGATATTGATTTTTACAAAATTGTATTGTATCAAAAATTCTGTACTGGTACATGTTTAATATTTTCTCAAAATGACGGCCTCTTAATAATTTAAATAAAATCAGATATGGGGTGTGTCAGAAAAGAGATAATGAGAGAAATGAGATGTATTAAAAATCTTACAGATATATTAGATATGAGATGCAAAATACGTACTAAGGATTTAGGAAGGAGTGTGATGTACCATATAACGGTAGAATGCCTAAGCGCACATCTACATACTAGCGAGCTATGGATGTACAGAGATGTGGTGTTGGTAGTAAGTTGTGATGAAACGTTGGTAGTGGAAAATACCTCCATTTATTATATAAAAATTCTTGTATAAATTTACATATAAACGTACCTTGCATCACCATCTCCAAATATTTTAATCCATGAAGTGTTTCGTAGGAAAAGTTCCCGTCGCTTGTTGCGTCCTGAAGCTCTTTGCGTAGTTTGTCTTGAACGTTTTGATTCTGGGCAATTTCGAAGAGAGCGTAGCTAATTGTAGTGGCTGAAGTTTCAAATCCCGCCGCTAAGAATGCAAATGATTGACCACATACATCCCGCTCATCAAAAGCTGAAAAGATACTTCAAGTTAGTATGTACATAGCTCAGGGCATTCAAATCTAAAAAAGTTAATTGATAATGAGGTTGTTTACGCAACTACATACATTGCAGAGTTTGAACAAGCCTGACATTCTGATTAGTGACTATACAAACTAAACCAAAACTTGTGTTATCCCGTGTCACACAAACGATGCAGTTTGTGATTCGATTCGTTCACGCGTGCGGAATTGTGGTGTTTCTCTTCGCGTATCCAACTTGAGGACAAGGTTCGCGCCTTCAGCCCTCGCGTTAACATATAACACCCTTGAGCCTGTCCAACGTATTTTATGTAAATACTCACCTTAAAAATCAATTGTATGTTGTATGTTCTTTATGTTCTTCACATATACTCTCCTAAATCCTCTCAAGATCCGTTCTGTTTGTTTTCAGTTCCTGGTCGGGTGAACGAATGGGATCACAAATTGAATTTCAGCCAAATTTTATTCCATGCCTTACGTTCTTAACATTGCATGTTAGTAGCAAACTACGCACCATTTAACATTGTTGATAATGGGGATAATGTGAGGGATCCCGAATTTAAATGTAGAATAACTGAATATAAGGAATATATAAGAATTGAAATACAATAGTATCTAACTTAGTGATGAACTATTGTTCAATACTTTAGTCTTGAAATAAGAAAATACGAGTAATAACATTTGCAGGTGCTCATACCCAGTTTATTAGAAGCTTCGTTCAGTCCATTTGCTTCTCCTTCGGAAATTCTTCCATATTTCATGAGTTGAATCAAGCTGTCCAGGAGGTCATTTCGTTGAACATTTTTGTTTTCTCTTTCTTTTATGGCTTGGTGAATTGTGCTTCTCACGAAACTATTCACTTCATGATTGATTACTCTGAGCCGTAGTAATTTGGTCAGTTTTGGGGCCAAGAAAGCTGTTGCTAATGCTATTGCTTGAAGTGGAGATACTTCGAACACTGCTCGCAAAATTCGACGAAATTCCGAATTGGGATCTTCCAAATTATTTCCTTTAATACCAAAAGCGCAGGTTGCAATAACATCGGTAGTGTAACGAGCTGCAAGTTCGTATACATCAACTGGCTTTCCTGGAAAAAATTATGAAAATCATTCTTAGAACATACATTAAGCGTGAGGCTTTCAATGTAGATAGGGTTGGACATACTTGTATTTGAAATAGAAATATATACCCTTTTTGAATTTGAAAACTGTATTTTTGAGTTTTTTGGACATGCATATTGCAAAAAATTAGATGTTAGATAAATATATTAAATATTAGATGTTATATTAAATATTAGATATTATATTAAATATTAGATAAAATAGAAACTTAAAACACTTCAATACGAATAAAAACCGTGGATATTATTTTTGCCTTCATTCCAAGTTTCATGGAACAATTAACCCAGATATGCCGGAAGTTTTTTGTTTACTTTTGTTGATTTCTTTGTGTAATTTCATTAACAAAATTATATAATTCTGTTCAAAGAAAATATGTAGCCGTTTTTTGAGAAAATAGCCCACGTGGATCGGTCAATAATTTGATTGGAGAATATACTAAAAACTTTTTAAGGGCTTGTGTTGTCCGCAGACGGAGGGAGAGACACTTTTTTCGGATAAGAAACATTTTCCGGTATCAGGGAACCCCAAAGCGTGTTTTTCATCAAAATATCGTTTTGGTTTTTTGCGATGTTACAATAGAGCCCTTCCCTGAGGACACCGCCTTGAGGTAGCACTGTCCGTGCGGGCGGGGAGGCTTGCGTGGTTCAGTGAGGTGAGGGATCAAAGAAACTTCGCCTAACCGCCGAAAATCCAGGAGAGAAACTCCGTTGTCTTGCTGGTCGCTACTCACTTCACATGCACTTCAACTTTCGTGGCATTAACGAAAATAGCGGTACTTCCAGTGAATATAGTGAAAGCAGTGGGAATCAGGGAAATGACAATTTAAGCTCTTCAGATAGTTCAAGTGTCTGCGAAATGAATGTAGAGAAGATAAACAAGAGTTTATTTGCAATAGGAAATACCCCCGTGAAGAAAAGCAAATGCAACAAAAACGGTATCCCCATAAGAAATTTCAGACAGTACAAAGTGCTACCACTAATTTTTTCACATTAAATATCCTTCGCCGTCAATTGAAAAATCAGACAAAGACATTGTTAAGAAACTTATCGATTCCTTTCACTCAACAGATTACAAGACATTGAAAATTCTAACTTGGACGATTTTTGAAAGTTGGGGATACAATAAAATTAAACGCAGCAAATAGAAACGTGATAAAAGTGGCTAAAAATTTCGATAAAGAAGATGGAATTAGGTCCAGACCTGAAAGTAAATTCAGTAAGACATTAGAACTGTGCATTGTGTCGAAAGTTCATGAATTCTAAGGTAAGCGAGTACAAATATTTTAAGTGAGTAACGAGGGGCCAGAAAATTTCAAAATATCAGTCCTAACGTGAGTCAAGAATCCGTTATTTAATAACCAAACACAATCGTTAAGTTGTACTACCTCAAGAAGTACTTAAATTACTGCTTCATCCAAAGAAACTCATCGCCAGTAACACAAGAAACGCTTCTGTTGCAGCAATCTACTGCACGCTGGTTCGTAAAAGAAAAAAATTAATATTTATTAAATTTACTGAAATCCCACTAAGATTTTTTCTCGAGTTGTCAACAACACACTAGTGCGTTTATTAACATTAAAAAAATCGTCAAATTTACAAAAATATTCAATATTCAATTTTCAATTTTTTTTTTCAAAAATTGAACATTTTGGAAATTAAATATTTTGCAAGGTCTCCAAAATTAAACATGTTTTTAAGTTTCGAATGGAATTTGAACGGAGTTTCTATAATTAGTGTTTTCAAATATGTGATATTTTTAAGTTCGTGTTACGCGATATTTTCTGCCAATTTCATCATGCAAGATTTCCGAAAATAATAAAGCTACACAGTACACAGTTACACAGTAAAAAACAAAAATACACGTGTTATCTTATTTCATCCGTATAATAAATAGAAAAAATGAAAAAATAATTAAAAATATGAAGGTCAAATTTTTGTCTTTTTAATGCAATTTGACGTAGAATGGCTCAATAGAACAACGTATTAACAAAAAAGAAATTCATCATTTACCTGCCAATTTCTCTTTTTCTAAGGCCAATAACAGAAGCTTCCCGCATTCAGCTATGAGTTCATACATCCGCTTCATTTTGCCGGAAGTGAAACTGGGAGTGATTGCGTTTCTCGAGTGCTTCCAACGTTCTCCCGTTTGAAAGAAGAGACCTCGAGCAGGAAGTGGATCCAATTCTTCATCCACATGTGCACTTCTGTCGGGAAAGTACTGAAAGTCCTTGACGAGCACAGCTTTCACGAGGTCCAGGTCGTGGATTTGGAGCACTGGTTCGTCGAATGCGTATATACCAATGAACGGCTCCTTCTTGTGCTGCTCGTAGATTGCCGAAGCCACCATGCCAATGCTCTTCTTCAACATGGCCACATCTTTGAGATTTCCCACGAAGGGAAGGGGTCGGAGTTCCTTGATGCCTTTTCTCTTCCAGTGGCCGAAGTTACGCGTAAAATGAAAATAGGCGGCAACAATTGCTACGCCTAAAAGCGCAACCCCGTAGGATAGAACGTACGATGTCAAAGACATGTTCGGGATTCTGAAATAAGAGCATTGCGATATAGAATTATACATTACAAGAGACAAAAAATACGACTGAGAACTACGAGAAATTTTACGGGTTTCAATCGGAAACTGGCTTTTGTCAAAGTTAATGATTTGTTGCAAGAAATCTTAAGAATTCATCATGTAATAGAAAATCTTATATGAAAAGTAGTATTTAGTCTGTAAACATTGCAACAATAGGTTTCTCAGATATTGTTTTCTTATTCTACAAGAATAATCTAACTTAGAAACAAAATTTCCAGTTGAAGTCATAAACCACACACTTATTTGACAAGCTTTAATATCTACATAAAGAATAAACATGTATATACTATCAATTTTTATAACTAAAATTACCACACCTAAACTCAAACCCAACAACAACAACAACAACAACAACAACAACAACAACAACAACAACAACAACGAGAAGAATAAAAACATTGGCAGGAACTTACCGCTGTGCTGTTTCTAGAAGACTAAACACGGTTCCAGCATGCCAATCTTATATAATGAAGTGCGGCTGGCCTTGGAAAAGCTCTGGTCATCTCCCGTGATGAAGCAGAATCTTAGGGACGTTGTTATGGTTTGAACTGGAATGCGTTGTGTACTTTTTTCCTGACGACGGATTACATATGATCGATATCACGCTCTGTGGCACTTTGGAGAAAGTGTACTAATATTATTAATTAATTATCCACTTCATCGGTATCTGACGTCAATGCTATTATTTAAGTGAAAGAAGAGTTCTTGTAAGATAGCGTATCGCAAGATAAAATTGATATTTTTTTTGCACGTTTTCAAGAGAATTTGGAATGTATTCCTCGTGTTCGTGTTACAACGATATTAATGTTTTTTTTTGCGACAAAGACCACTCATCTTAAATCGGCATGTATATCTGAAATTTCAACTCGAGTTCACTTGCACTGTTTTGAAGAGGTTGTCTGTCGTCTGTAGATAGGGGAAGGTAGTTGCTAGGCTCAGACCCTTTCTGGAAAACTGTGAGAAATGTCGTTTGCCAGAATTTATCCTCAGTTATGATGTGCCTACTTGAAGTAGATCTTCCATTTGTACAGAATATGGAATGAATGCTTAAATCAGTAGCCGTGTACTTTACTTCGTATGAATTCGGTTACATCGATTCCCGTTCAATACCCGTTTCTTTTCTCAGTTGTGTTTCGTGTCTACGCCACCCCTACTGGGATTATTTGATCATTTAGAGTTGGTGTAGTACTGGTACTTCCTTTATTTTAATCCAAACGGATTCGTAGAAACCTTGATCGAAGAGAATATAATTATATTTATTTTCTGTTGATCTCGTTTTACTTTCTCGCGTACTGCTCACACATTATAGAGAAACATGTTGTAGAGAAATCGGAGATTTTTGGACAGAAAATCTCTATTTGATGCCCCTGGTAACGAGAATATGGATAAATCTTTTTCCTACATGTAGTAAATTACTTCCTCTCAGACCTTGTGTAGCCAGAGTGTAGAAACATGTATTGTGGGTCCTTTACACCAAAATATCGATTGACTACAATAGTGTTTGCCCGTTTGTGGGCAAAGCTAGAACCGAAACTTTTAATTGTGGGAATTCTGATGTGGTGTTTTTGACGTTCTTATGAAAACAAATAAAAGAGGTCATATATGTTGACGAAGATGACCTATTTTATTTCTTTTCGAAATTTTTAAGCTGATTTTCTAGAAAACTGATATTCCCTAATCGATCTGACTGATGCCGCAACCTCGAATTTGAAATATATTTTAATTTTTGGGTGTACTTCACAATAGACCCCTGGGACATTTTCAAAATTTTCAAAAAATGGCTCCAACGGTTTTTATTAAACTGTGTTATTGAACAGTGTGAACTGCTTTTAAAAGAACGATGCAAGTCTCATGTTCGTTGAAAAAAACTGATTTTTCGAAAATTGAAACAATTCAAAATCCTTGGCATCTTCCTACAACTACAATTATAAGAAATAAACATTTTTCTTAACGAACTGTGTTTATGGAAAACATCTTAAACCATGTTCAAGTTTTCAAAAACTTGTTTGTTTTTTTTTTTGCAAATTTTTGTGACAAACATAGGTAATTTTTACTTTCTTTAAGCCATTTTTTCTTGAAATTTAAATTTAGACCTTAGATAAGAACGCTTAAGAAAATGATGCAGATCGCATGTTCGTTTTTCGAAAATTATCCGATTTTTCGTCCGATTTTTCGAAAATTTAAAAAAATGAAAATTTTTCGGCGTCTTCCTACAACAACTGTGAAAATACACTTTTTTCTTAATGAAATGTGTTCATCAAAAAACATCTTCAAACATGGTCATGTTGAACTTTCGAGAAATATGAGTGTTTTTTTTTTTTTGGTAACTAGGCAACATACATTTTAGCCCGCTCCGAATATACTGCGCGTCGTGAACGAAATCCCAGGCCATTGAATGCTTCGTAAATTAAAATTTGTTAATTGTTTCATATTTCTTTGTTCGTTTCTTACATTCGAGATTTTTTACACGTTTTAAAATTAATCTTTTAGATATTATTTAAAACCTATTTTAAATTGCGTTCTTCAATGGAGAGAAATGTGAAAAGGATTAGATGATTTCGCTTTGCTTAATAAGAAGGGAATGAAGAGTAATGCATGTAAAAACCATGTAATTTTGATGAATATAAAACTATTATACTTAATTATTATATTTGTCTATCCATTTTCATTTTCTTGCTAGCGGTATCAACAATGATAATTGTCAAAATGTTCGAATACGAATTAGCGGTAATTGTTGCTTGTAACCAATTGTTGTAGTACCGCACTGATAACAGACGGTGATAATGACGGCTGCCTTTCGTTTGCGTTAATATAAAGTTGTAAACTAATATTTTTTGCTGCTAAAATACGCATCGTTAATCGTAAATACATTTATGTAGAACGTAAATATACCGAATTCAATGGCAGAAAGTTATTTTCGTTCAAAAATTCGAAATAAAAAATATGGATTTTTTACGATTCGTTTGTTTAAGAATTTTTCAAATGGTCGTTGAAATGTAAGACGGAAATTGTGATATGGACATTAACAATATCGCAAGACTACGTGATGTAGCATCACCAGTTTAAATCTGGAGATTTTGAGAATGCAAGGACAAGACTAATTTCTCGAATATAGAATTCCTTACCGCATAAGCGTATACCACATTTCGTATCATTTCGAGACAATAATACTAACCCTATCAATTTTTGTCATCAATTTTTGAAAAACTGGTGGTGCTACAACTGCACGTACTTTCTCGCAATATTGTTAAATGTTATATAATATTAAATGCTGATATATTTTGATTATTCTTTTTTTAAATTAATCACAATATAATATTCTAGTGAACGAACTAGAAAGATAAAGTTTCTGTGAAAAAATAAAGTGTCAGGATTTTATTATATGAGGAAATAAATTGTTTATATATTTATTCTGGACATTGCAGTTCATAAAACTGAAACTTTTAGTGACAGATTAACTATTCTAGTTTATTTACTAGAGCAAATCATGGAATACATGCTGCAAAAATAATTATATTTTTATCTGAAATAATTTATGATTTATGACATGCATGAATGTGCTGGAAATTCCCAATTCGGAACTTCCCAATTCGGAAATGCATCTGTAGTTCAATCGCATTTAGACATTACAAGCATTTAAAGGAGAATAAAACAGAGCATACAACCCAATAAAAATTTAAAAACACTAATTTTCACGATTTTTCATCTTTTCGGGTGGACAGTTACTTTAATTCAATTAAATGATGCAACTTAAAATATATTTAGTGCTTAAAAAATACTAAACGTTATCTCTCTTTTGAAGATTCGAATGTCTCCCTCCAAGTACTCTCAAATTACATTCACGGAGTGACTGCGATGGCATTTCTTTCTATGGTTATTAGCACTAAATTAATAACATTTATGAAAATATTGCTTCACTCGCCTGCATTTTCTTCGCAAATTGCAGAATCAACTCTGATCTGTAAATAACTTCCGCAAAGAACGTTTCATTTTTGTAACCATCTGTAAATAACTTTTCATTTTTGCTGCCAATGTGCCTTCAGAAACTTCAAGCCTAAGGTTAGCGGGCTGCACGCAGGCGGTAGGCGGGAGTGGCCGGCGTGTTTCAGTCGCTTCGCATGTGGTTGCTTCGGTTCCCGCCAAGAGTAGCGCCGTGACGTGATCACTAATTCGATGGCACACGAATGCAACCTCCGACTGCTGGTCGCTTCGGTTCCGACTGATGGTGTCGCCATAGGATGGCACCGAAATGTTTGAACTTGATGGCACCGATCATTTGAGCAAATGCTGAGATGGCCCTTTGTTTTGCTTCCCGACATAAATGTAACTTCAGTATCTGTGCACGTCTTCTAGAATTCAGTGGGAAATATAGGGAAAAAAAAGGAAAAAAAAAAAACACGCTCATTTTCTTTCTGTCTTCAAAATTCAACTAGTGTATAGTTTAGAGTTGGGATCACAGAATTTTCAAAACGTGCAAAGAATTTACTTCTCCCCATAGCACGTCACACAGTTTTTTTTAACAGTTTTGACGTAAAATAAATAAATATATGTTCCAACCAGTGGCGTAGCTTCCATTAAGGCTGCAAGACGGAGCCTACCCAAATATTGTATGAAAAGCAAAGAATGCTTTTCATTTTAAAAAACAAACAAAATTTATGTTTTTATTGATAATTTTCGAGAGAACAATCACATGACTCGTCTGGCTTCGTACGTTTGGCATCTTGTACTTCCCGCTCAATTGCGAACGTACGCGAGAGAGAACGAAGGCTGTGGCCGTTCGGAGCCTTCAACGCATGCGCAGAACGTGCGCCCGCAGTCGCAGATATTCTGTTCCACACGGGCTGCATGGTTCCTCCGAAGGTCCGCCTAGGGAGCTTTCGGCAATCCTCGGATCAGTCGTGGGCAGTGGCGGGCCCTCTCACGCCAAGACACAGACAGTGGGCCGCTTGCGGTACGATTTATGACAATCGGTATTGTTCACACGCAATTCGTTTAATTTACATTTTTGAAGAGAAATGCCTTGTAGATGGTGAGGCAAATTGATTCTTAGTATTTTCCTTATACACAAAAATAAATACTCTATTATTAATAATACAATTTAAAATGTTTTAACGACTCTTGAAAGTGACAGGGGCAAAAAACAGCGAAATAAATCAATTGGTAATTATAATAAACCTGTTTCCCACCCATTTGGTTCTATCATTTTTAAATTATTTTTGTGGACGTTGGATAAATGTTTGCGGATAGTGAAATAAAATGTTTTTCCAACATGAATGCGGACCACTGTCCGGGCCGTAAGTGCGGTAAGGCGAGGTCGCCGGGCGCCCCTCGCCGTTCGCCCTTCGCCCGGGTGCGCTGGTAATGGTGTCCAGATGTGCGGGTAAACCGCTCGCCACCCCCGCACCCCTGGGTGTGCAAGCACGGTCAGAGAATAAGACCTCAGTTGAGTTCTTGCAGTACGGACGAACACACTGAAATATTGTACTCAGTATATATTATTGTGAGACGACCTTACATGTTATAGTGAAACGAGCCACATCAAGAATTTAAGAAGATTTCACTACTTCGTATCTGACAGGTGAGAAATTAATTTTAGTTCATCGCGTTTAGTTCAGATCAATACCTGATGAATAATACAAGTGTTATTGTTTACTATAGGAAATATGGATTTACCAGACGACAATATCATAGATACTTTGTTACAATCTCCAACATTCTTCAATAATTTAAGTTATGAGGAGAAACTAGAAGTTAAGACAAAACGACCTACACCAAATCTTTCTTTAAAAAAGGCAGATGGGAAAAATACTCGCCATTTTCAAAACAGTGGTATGACACGAAGCTGTGGTTGACTGGTAGTGTTAAAAGAAATAGACTCTATTGCTTTCATTGCCTCTTATTTTCAAGAAATGAAAACGAGTGGTGTGATGCAGGAATAGGGGACGAAAGTTTAAAAAATTTCTTGGCAAAGGCTAAAAAGCACGAGTGTTCAATGAAACATATAACGGCTACAGTAAAATTTAATGAATTTGGCACAACACGAATTGACTATGCTTTATCGGAAGCTGCACGCATTGCTGCTATAAAGCATAATGAGAAAGTGGATCAAAATAGATTAATTCTGAAACGCTTAATTTCCACAGTATGTTTTTGGCGAAACAAGAGTTAAGTTTTCGAGGACATGATGAATCAGAAAGTTCTCAGAATAAAGGAAACTATCTAGAAATGCTCGACTTTTTATCTGATCAAGAACCTCATTTAAAAGATCATCTCATTCATAGCAGTGTGTTTAAAGGTACTTCGCCAGACATACAAAATGATCTAATGAGTTGTGTTACGGAAGTAATAAATGAACAAATTTTTAATGAAATTAGTAATAGCCCATTTGTTTCTGTACAAGCTGACGAGACATTAGACATATCAACAAAATCTCAACTTAGTGTAATTTTGAGATATGCGAGTAGTTTATCTGGAGACATAGAGGAAAGATTCGTAGGCTTTTACGACATTAGTTCTTCCAAAACTGCTGATAGTGTGGCTCAAGTGCTCTTAAAGGTGTTGGATACATGGAAGATTTCTAAGGAAAAATTGATATGCCAAACTTATGATGGGTGTAGAGTGATGGCAGGAAAAAACAGTGGAGTTAATGTTATTATAAAACAACATTTTCCGCGAGCGATATTCATTCATTGTTTTGCGCATAGATTAAATTTAGTATTCCTCCATGGTTGTAAAATAATAACCCAAGTGAAGCTTTTTGTTGCCGGACTTGCAGGCTTTTACAGCTTCTTTAGTCGCTCTAGCAAACGGAGTGAATTGTTGATAGAGCGTGGTTTTAAATTGCCTAGTCCAAGCGAAACTAGATGGAACTATCATTCAAAAAGTGTAGTTACTATTCTTATCCATTATGAACAAATACGTCTGGATCTAAACGATGTTGTGGAAAATGATGGATGGGATAGTAATTCAATCCAACAGGCTGAAGGACTGGTTAATATTCTGTGCAATTCCTTTTTTTTATTCCTTCTTAATTTGTATAACAGAATATTTGCTTTTACTGATGTACTGTTTAACATCCTGCAAAATAAAACTTCAGATATCGACTTCTGCATTGAAGAAATTAAAAACTGTTTGACATCATTGAAAAACTTGCAAAATGAAGATATAGTGAATGAGTGCCTCCTGAAATCAAAAGCCATGTTAAAGCACTATTTGACAGAAAATGAAATTCAAAATAAATTTAATGAAAATGTTTGTAATCAACTGAAAAGAGTGTCATATGAAGTATTGGACACTGTAATCTTGAACTTCGAATCACGATTTAAGGATTTCGGGAATATAGAATATTTTGAACTCGTGGATGAAGCTCAATTTGAACATTATAACCAAGAATCACATTTTCCGGAAGGCAAGATCGATGCATTATGTGTTGTTTTTCCGTGCTTTGATACAGAGAAATTAAAAGGAGAGCTAATGTTCATTTATGGGAGCCAGGATAAACGATTGCCAGCTAAAAATTGGCTTAAGTATCTCATAACTAATGGTTTGAAAGACACTTTATCAGAGACAGTTAAATTACTCTCCTTGATATTAAGTATACCAGCAACAATAGCTTCGTGTGAAAGAAGTATGAGCACTCTAAAACGGGTGAAGACACTTACTTGAGAAATTCAATGAGTAACGAAAGACTGCCCAATCTTTCCACACTTGCCATCGAAAAAGCGAGCCTTAAAATAAATTCTAATCGTCCACAATTTTTTGATAGTCATTTATGTCTTTGCTTCAAAGAAAGATAGGAAAATCGAGCTGACCTACAAGAAAATTTAAGGTGAGTATTTTAATTTTGCATATATTTAAAGCCATAGATTTTCGAATTTTCAAAATTTCTGGAATTAGTGTAAAAACGTTATTTAACTTATAACACTCATATTTGTCACATAAGTTTATCATATTCCTGTTGCAAATACGCCGTAATAAGTAATCTATTAGCATTGTTTTCGTTTATTGTATTGGCACAAATTTCTAAAGAACTGTTTTTTCTCCTTAAAGTTATAATAACATAGCAAAATTCAGTGACCATTCTTCTAGTATCCTTCGGGTAAACGAGCGAATAACATCTCTTCGTGAATGACGGCAGGAGAGTGTTTGTTAATTAATACGTTAATCTGCTTTGGAGCCTACCCAGGAAAAATGATCACGCTACTCTACTGGTTCCAACTAGACTGATGTTGTCGCCGTTGGAAGGCACCCAACTGTTCAAACTCGACTGATGGTGTCACCATAGGATAGCACCGAAAAGTTTTAACTACACTGACTGTGTCGCCATAGGATGGCACCGAAATGTTCCAACTCGACTGATGGTGTCGCCGCATGATGGCATATAATTGTTCGAACTCCACTGATGGTGTCGCCATAGGATGGCACCGAACTGTTCTAATCGGGTGTCATTGTAGGATGGCCCCGAAATGTTCTAACTCGACTGATGGTGTCGCTGTAAGATTGCACGGAAATGTTTGAACTCGACTGATGGTGTAGATTAGCCCGAAGCATTGCACCGAACTGTTGGTGTGGGAGTACCGGACGCAGAGCCAGTGGCCCAGTTCCAAGTTCAGTGCGGTCACAGGAATTGCGTACTTGGCCTGGGACACGGTAAGGAAGGTTCGGATGTGTCATATCGGTATCTGAAGCGGTTGTCCCGCCGCGAGCCACCAGGGCAATTGTCGGATGAGGCAGAGCGGAGAAAGTGCTGTGAGTCATGGACAATGACCATTACTACAGTATTGATGAGCCTCGTTGGTCGGACAATCAGTTAACGCGGAGAAAGCATCGACCAATCAGGTAAAGGTCCCCCTGACCGGGGTGGGAAATATGGCCCGTGGTCAGATATCAAGGAATAGTGGGAAACGCAGCCTGAAGCGCCGTAGCATCGCTTTTAAGTAGATGTTTTTATGTCTCCTGGAGATGCAACTCGTTGTTGGAAATAATTTCATTTTGATGATGTTTAAAGATTTCCACAATCTCTTTTATCCTCCTAGGTTCCTATCGGACTTCCCTGAGCAGGCGGCGTGTGTTGCCAGTAAGAATAGTGTGACCAGATATCCGTGCAAAGAAGACTACTGCCAGTTTATTTATATTATTGTTCTTGTAATGGCCAATGTGTTCCCAGAGGAGGTCCTCAATAGTTCGCCCTGGCTTGCCTATGTAATTGTGGCCGCAGCTCCATGAGTTCTCTTTCACTTCTGCTATCAGAAGTGGTGGGACGCGATTTTTAAAGTTTACTAGCATTTGCCCAACTTTTAACCGTTTTGTAGGCCGATTTTATGACGAAGGGGCTCAAAAGATTGACAGTTTTGTCTCCGATCATACATTTAATTCTAAGAATAAAAAAATTGGTACAAGTGAATGGCCAAAAATCACAATGCGCAGAATATACTATTTTACTAGCTATAAATCATTAATTAAATTATAATTCTGGGCAATCGTAGTTTTCTGATCCTTTAAATATTCGCAAGTCATGAAGGACATGTTGGGGGTTAACACACGAGCGTTCTTCGTTTTTCTCACCATTTTCTTCCGACGCTCGTCAGCTGGAAATAAAGATGGTGAAAAGCAGGGGAGAGAAAAAGAGAGAGAGAGAGAGAGTGAGAGAGAGAAATATGAACGAGAAAGAGAAACGGGGAGAGAGAGAAACAGGGGGAGAGAGAAACATGGGGTGAGAGAGAAATAGGGGGAGAGAGAGAAACAGGGGGAGAGAGAGAAATGGGGGAGAGAGAAATAGGGAGAGAGAGAAACACAGAGAGAGAAGTAGAGAAAGAGAGAAGCAGAGAGAGAAAGAAAGAAAGAAATAGAAAGAGCAGTAAAGGTACTACTCGCGCAACTTTTCTTGAACGATGACCTTGCTTCCCCCTCCCTTGAGCAATAAATAGTTGAAGGCAAAAGCTCGCAGCGCGCAATGATGACAACATTCCAAGCATTAAAACTTCGTTGGCGCGAAACAGAAGCTAGTCAAAGCCAGTTGTTTCACAGTCGAGAACTCCTACTCAGCTTCATTACCATTATCTAAAGAAATGGCTGAGGCAGGTCCAGGACCTTCAAGAGAGGCACCTAAAACTCCTATCTAGTGTCGCTTCTGTTGCCTACCCAGAGCGATGATCTGGCCACACACGTAGCAGGTTGGCTTTGATTTTACAGAGGTTAGCAATCCTGTAAATACTCTAGTGGCTGACTTTGTAACTAATACCCCCACTCCTCCCGTATTTCTTCAATTCATCGTTCAAGAAAAGTTGCGCGAGTAGTACTTCTCCACGCCCTTCTTGTGAGAGCCAAGGTCATTGACTCCTGTTAACGTAAAAAAGGCTGTGGAAAGTATCAAACATCTACCAATCTTCGTGCCAACCAAGGCCTCCCAACCTTCATGCCGACGAAGGCCTCCCAACCTTCTTGCCGATCAAGGCCTTCGAAGACTGGAAACATTTATTTTAGCGCGTCGCCCGGCCGCGTGAGTGCGCAGTCCCCGCTGCTCCTTGACGTTCGAGGACGGATGAACTCCTTCTCCCACCCCGCCCAGGGGTCCCGTTGCCTGATTCACCGCTGCTTTGTGAGCATTCACTGATCGCCAGGCCGTCCGGCTGGCAGGTGAAGAGGGATCTCGAGATATTTAAACCCGTGCACAGTCCATCTCCGCGCTTTTCGCCCTGAGGAAGGTCGAAGCACCACAGCCGAAACGTAGGCATCTATGCTTAGGTTGCGGGCGTCTCTCGGACAGCCAAGTAGGTGCTGACTCCAGCCGCGGAATCGCACACGTAACGATTGAAATATTACCGACAAAGAGTAATGATAGAGCACGTCCAGCGCCTCCAGAAACGTTTGGCAAAATCTGGAAGAATCATAACAATTGCACATTTTTCTCACCATTTTCTTCCGACGCTCGTCAGCTGGAAATGAAGATGCATCTAGCCCTCCCAAGTGCCTATGACCGGGAGGTTATAGGTTCGAGTCTCGACAGTGGGAAGATTTTCGTCACTAGCTTGTCAGCTAGGTCGATTTTAGTCGCTGTCTGGAGGAGAATTCAAGAGACAGGCTGCTCTGATCGGTAGTTTTGCGTGGTTTCTCCGATCAGTAACAGGCGAATGCGGATCAGTACCCTAACAAACGGGCCACAGACCGCGCGCGATGTTTCCTTTCCCTTCCTTCTCCTATACTCACCCTTTCTCACACTTACACTACACTACCACATATTCCGGGAGACTGTTCGGGAGCTTAGAGCTTGTCCCGGCTGGGGCGGTTACCCCGCTGGTGAGAGATACCTGGTGGAGGGAAACCATGTTAGCCGAAGGTAGGTCGGCGCCGAATATCGTCATCCAGCGGGGGAAGATCACTACCATCTCCAGAGAAAAAACATGCACAACACTTACGGGACTTCAGTAGTTGACGCGTCCGGAATCAGTAACAACCAACCAACCATCTTGCCCTCCGTCAGCTTATTTCTGTCTCTGGCAATGTGGCAAATTTCTCCGTCGTCGCGCCACGAAGACCAGCGTTTGCGAATCCTCCAGAATGGATGCCCCCGGATTGGACCAAGCGCCGGCCTTGGCACGTGCGACGCGATGCGGTCATTCCGCCCCACGCATTCACTGGCACTCTTCCTTTTTGCTTTGTGCGGCCGGAAGTGAGTCACGATGACCGTACAAAAGGCAGTCGCTGCTCCTCAGACTACTAGGACGCTGGCTGCCCCACAGTATCTGCATTGGGTTTCATCTCTGCTTCCTTCATCCTGCAAGTTTGCCATTCTATCGAATGTTTTTAATGTGTTGTGGCGATGTTTTTTTCTATCATTTTTCTCCTTTTCATCTTTTCTTCTTTTAGGGTTCTTCCTGTACTTGCTTCATCTCATGCTCTCATTCCTCCATCTGTACATTATCATTCTCCTCTTCCTCTTCTTCTACCTCTTCCTTTTATTCTTCCTCTTCTCTTCAATTTGATCTTCTTCGACTTCGTCTTCTTCCTCTTCAATTTGATCTTCTTTGCCTGCACCTTATTCCTATTTAATTTGATCTTCTACTTCTTTGTCTTCTTCTTTAATTTGGTCTTCCTTTTCTTCGACTTCGTCTTCTTCAATTTGGACTTCTTCCTTTCTTCGTATTTTTCCTCTTCTTCGTCTCATTATTGACCTTACCATTGACTTATGTGCACAGTTACAGCTCAAAAGCTCCTAATCTGCACAAGTTAACGACACACACATCAGACTGGCATCATGGTAAAAACTACTTTTTTCGTCTCAAGACCTCAAAATTGATTTTACCACTGAAATGACCAATATAAATTTTGCAACCGATTCAAATCATACTTTTCTTCTATACCAAGCAAAGCTGACGAAATGTAAATAATAATGGTGACACATCAGCATATACCATACCATTATTATCCTATTATTTCCTCAATTTTACATCTCACTATTTCTTTTGCAATTATAAAAATGTTAGAAAGTTACACGAAAATGAGATCTGCTCCTTTTTTAAGTGTCCTTTGCTCTTTCCCTGGAATTTTTTAGGATAGTGAAATAAAGACTGTTATTCCTAGTTTAATTTTCACGCTCTGATTCGCGAAATGCATCTGCAGTAAAATTACTGTAAGGCAACAGCGGCGGAGGTTCATTATCAATGGCAATTTGAGTTCTGCCCTAAAGTATCGTTAAGTGCACTGAGTTCTTTATAGGCTTCTTCATCCCCGTCCGTTTCAGTCTATTTCATCAGGTAGAAAATATAAAATAAAGCTTCAACAGCTTCAGAAGTATACAAATTCCTTAAACAAGAATCTGTAAACACAACTATCTAGAAAGTGAGCGAAAATAAACACGATGTATTAAAATTTCTGAACTAATATCTCAAAGAGAATCAAATCTCTCTTCATCTTTTCATAAATATCACTTTATAAAATGCCGCGGAAAGGGACATGCGGGAACAATTCTTCCTACCTAGAAAAACCACCTACCCCAACAGGTTACCCAGCAAATAACATTATATGATTACCTTATAATCACTATAATATTACCTGGGCATCTAACTACGTGATAAAACAAACATTCGTACATACCTCAAAATACGAAAAGAGATCGATAATACGCAGAACAGAATCGAAATATGCTCGCTGCAAAGATGTAACACACTTAATAGTTCGCGGGCGGCCTCCACAATCGAGACATGGCAATTGCTTGGAAAGCTATGTCCTGAAACGTTTCCTGTAGCCAATGGTAGGTGGCAGCACAAGGCTGAAGTAACTCACGGGCTCAGAGGTCCTTATGAACCAGAGAGCGTGGGTATGTTACGAAGTGGGAAACAAGGTCACAAATGAGATAATTAAAATTTACTTCAACTTCACTTCGTTTTAAAGAACTCCTCTTTTCTTTAACATTTATAATATGAAATTGAATTTCACGGAATTTCAGATTTTACTGAATTATGTGGAACATTTTTTAATCGACTTTAAAACCATATAAATGAATTTTGAAGACAATTCTTTACTAGTTTTGAGCATTTGGAATTTTATTTTTTCTCATTTAACACTTTTTTATTTTCTGTTTATTAGTATTTTTTAAAAATATTTTATTGTGAACTTTTTTGTAGTACATCTTTTCATTTTTTTAATTTGATTTTAATTAGTTGGAAAAGAGAAGTTTAAAAAAAATATCATCTATCAAATTCACTCCGGGTGAATCCTTTGATATCTGCTAGTCTTTTCTATCGTTTTGAGAAGTCTTCTGGTCTTCACTGGTAACGTTTCCGACTTCCAACGTTTCCTCTCTTCGCCTCGCGCGTGCTGCGCTCTGTCGCCGTAATAGTGTGTATAAAAGCTAGTAGATGGCGCTGATTCCCACAAATCACACGCAGTTTCCGTTCGTGCAAGATTTGGGCGGGAAATATGAGGTTCTTGAAAACGCGGTTCTTTGGTTCGACTTTGGAAATACGGGGTTCTTTGCTTCGACACATTAAACAAAAGTAGTAGGAACGTAGAACACGCGAATTTCAAATGCTTCATAAGTTTTCAAAATTCTGCAATTAGCATTAAATAACACTACGCTGCATTTTATAATTTTTGGAACCTTTCATGACAGAAAGGTGATTTAAAACTGTTTTCATTCTGATTTCAAATCTGATTTTAGTTTCTCTGTAGCACTTACGGTTTTTGTACAATTTGAGTTTGAAATTTTAACTGAAATCGCATTGTTTTTAACAAGGAAAATTCCTTGTTTTCATTAAAAAATAAATTCGGTGTTCGGTATCCTTGCATAGAATTAGACTGTATTGTATTAGACAAAGTGGACTATGGTATTTATTTACTTAAAAACGCTAGTTATTATGAAAAGTTTAAATATTACGAATACAAAAGACAGAGGTATGGATAATTTAATTTCCCTTTTTCATTTAATTCACTTCAAGTTCTTCAGATCTGATGTGGAACTACTCTTTCTTGATAGTCTCTCTTCAATATTGCCATCTCTTTACCATAAAAAAGTAATTAGCAATCATGATTGTATTCCACTTCCCATGACATCTCTTTGACGTATTGGCGGAAACGTTCTCCATGTTCTTCACTGACCGAGGTTCGCAGGTAAAAATTAAAATGATAATGTAGAAAATTAAGTTTTACACTCATATTGCATCCTAATTCCATTAAATTCTCAAACTGTGTTTTAACAATCGTTTTGTAGTTTGGTTACTTGTTGTTGCCCAAAAACTGAGCCCCAACTTGTTTATATAAAATCCAAGCCCTTTTCTCCACAGGATTTAATGTATGTACTTTCAAACAATTGTCTTTTATGAAATTTCGAATCAGTGTGATCACATATATCGCACCTCTCAGGTTAAATATTGAGAAAACTCATTTCTCAGGTTGAAAAGACCGGAATACGGTGTGGGGATGTCTTCGTGCTAACTACACGTATCCCCTTAACCTATGGTCGCGAGGTCGGGACGCTGCTGGTAGGCCATGGCCCGTACGCGGGCTGTCGCGCCAAGTACAGACAGACAGACGGGAGCTGAAAAAGTAGGAACCATTGTTCCGCCGGTCTCCGTTTCCCCTGAACTCACCACATTTATCCCCTTAAGCATGTGTTGTAATTGGTGCAATATAGAGAAATATATCCTACGTTTTACGTGAAGTAGCCACAAACTACAAATAATTAGTTTTACCCAACTTATGGGAGCTAGGACAGAGTATCTGGCCGGAACTGGATTTATTTAATTCTCCTAAAGAGGACAAACCACGATTACATCTAGGTTAGGTTTGTGGGTGGTGGTAATGCGATATTAATACACGGGATCCCTGCTGCCACTGAACCTTGCTTCACCATTATTCATAAATATCCAATTATATCCATTGCTGTTTCGGTGGTGTGAAATACGATGGATTTTTACTGTCGAAAAATCCTACATACCTTCCTTAGGAGGGAAAGTAAAGTTGGCTGTCCCATTTTGTAGGTTTACTGCATGTAAAAGATCCTTAAGCCCAAAAGAAGCCTCTCAGCAAAATTCAAATCACCTGTTTCGTCGCCCGAGTGATTTCTTCTTTCTCTGCTAGATGGCGAGTGGAGCGTACCGAAATTTGCGTGTTCAGCTGTAAGAGCAGACCTGACACACGCCAAATAATATAAGGCAATATTGATTGAATTATCCATTTTACTGTCATGATAATTTATATCTAAACGGTTACATTACTTCGAAATAATTTTAATATCCTAGGCCATCATTTCCGACTCTGACGAGGAAAAGGTCCTTAACGTTTCACGGGATCCTACATACAAGTTTGTGAAACTCATGACGGCGTTTAATCCCTACGATATCGTCTTATAACTGAATTTCAATTAGACGTTTCAATTTTCTTATTGCGTATTTTCCCAAAGACAAATCGCTGGTATTCTAAAATATTTTTAATAAAGTCATCAACAGAGTTTCTCTCGAAAATTTTTTAATTATCAATATGGTATTTGTTCATAACATCGTCTTTCCGTTATAATTGGTAAATATGAATGCCACTTTATAGCCTTAAATATCTACAAGTACCGTCCATTTTTCAATGTACAATTAACTGTAAATTAAAATCACATTTAAATGAACGCTTTTCTATCAGTTAAACTTTATAACCTCAAATTAACATTCAGTTTCTCTTTAAAAGCACAATAACAGTCAGTCGCCTAAGTGACTTCTGTTTCAGTAGGTTGGTTGCTTTTTGGTGATTCCGGGAGCTTGAACTGCTGAGGTCTTTAGTTCCGTAAGGGTAGTACATGTCTTTTTCCTCTGTAGGTGGCGATGATCATCCCCGCTGGATGGAGAGATCCGGCGCCGACCTACCGTCGGCCAGGACAAACTCTGATATCCCGACCGGTCTCCCGGAATATGTGGTAGTGTAGTGCAAGTTAGTGTAAGTGTGTGTAACGGGTGAGGATATGACGGAAGAGGTAGGAAAGATCGCGCGCGGTCGACCATGTGGACAGTTTGTTAGAGTACTGCAAAAATACAACATTTAAACTAGAAAAAGAATTTGCAAATATATTTTAAATTAATAAAAAATGCAAATATATTTTAAATTAGTAAAAACATTTAGTGATCAAATAATGCAAATTCCTCAGTGAGCTTAAAACACTAAAACATGTTGTTTTTGGTTAGTTTTTAATAAAATTCCTTGTTAAACAATGCAATAATCAATATGAATTACAATAAAACATATTTCAATGTTAGTGTCATTAATTCATTTCATTGTCTTATCTTATAAATAAAGAACAATTTAAGTTTCATTGAATTGAATTAAATTTAATTGAACATTTTATGCAAAAACAGACTACTGTACCGACTTATAAAATTACGATGATGACTTTCTCGAGTTCTAATTTCGTTTTCAAATTTTTTACCCTTTTTTTGGTCCATCAGTTCCATCATCGGGCTCTTAGACAGGCGGACCCCGCCGGAACTGCTCATGCCTAGCGCCATTGCTACCAGCGGGGTATTGCCCTACCTGACAGAGGTTCTATGTTCTCGACTTGTTTTCCGCCATATGTGATAGTGTAAGATAGATAATGTAAGTAGGTAAGAGTGAGTTTGTGAGGGAGAAAAGGGGTCAAGGATGAGGCAGGAAAGATCGCGAAGTGGCCCATTTGTTAGGACACTGCTCCGACATTTGCTGGCTATCGATCGGAGAACCATGGAAAACTACTGATCAGAGCACTTGGACACTAAAATTCTCCTCCAGACAACAAGGATGAATTCGACCCACCGATTTGGTTAGTTTCAAAATCCGCCTCCACCAGTACTTAAACCGGGAGAGATGGCTCAGGGCATCAACTGATGTTACTCCAGTAGGCCCTAGGTTCGAGTCCCGACGGTGGCAGGATTTTCGACGCTAACTAGGTCGAATTCAGCCGCTGTCTGGAGGAGAATTCTAGCGACCGGCTGCTCTGATCGGTAGTGTATGCCGGAGCAGTACCCTCACAAACAGGCCACGAACCGCGCACGATTCTTCCTACCTCTTCCTTGTTCTATTCTCTCCCCTTACGCAAACTTTACTCTAACGTGCACTATACCACCGCACATGGGCAGATGGGTCAGGATCTTAGAGCTTGTCCCAGCTGGGACAAGGCATGTCCCAGTTGATGGGAGATATCTGGTTGGGGAGAACCTCGCTTGTCGACGGTAGGTCGGCGCCGGATCTCTCCATCCAGCGGAGCAAAATCACCGCTACTTCCCGAGAAATAGCATGCACTACACTTACGAGATTAATGAATCTAGTAGTTGAAGTAGCTGACAATCAATCACCAACAATCAATCAATCTACCAGAACTTAAGCTATGAAAGCTCCCGGTCAGAGTTGGATAAGTTGCAACAGTTGTTGACTCTACCGGTGTTACCATTAGGACTTAGAGTGAAACGTTAATCTCTGAGGTCTGTCGGCGTTTTAGTCTTCTCTAAGAATTCCATACTTTTATTACAACACATTCTGCAGCTCTTCATCGCGCAATAATCCAATTGACTTATTTTTACTTACACAAATACATGTTTTTAAGAAATGTATGTGTTGCTGCAAAACGTCGATGTCGAAACTTTTACGTAAATACACTTTTGGTGGCCCTTGCTACTGAAATAGTGCTTTATTCAAAGCGTCTGTCCGTCTATGCTTTTCATAAAACTCCTGATACTATTTCAAAATTAAACAGCAATAAAAAGTAGTAGTGATTGACTAAGGTGTCAATGTTAATGAGGCATTTGTGTTCTCAAATTTATCAAATAAAATATACCTACAACATGAATATAAGCGACTCGAGAGATAATGAAAAATAAACTACATGTGGGTAATTTTTGAAAATTCAAAGATTTCATAAGTATGGTGATTATAAGACACTGACGGGCACTGACGAGCACTGACGAGCACTGAGGAGCACTGACGAGCACTGACGAGTACTGACGAGTACTGACGAGTACTGACGAGTACTGACGAGTACTGACGAGTACTGACGAGTACTGACGAGTACTGACGAGCACTGACGAGCACTGACGAGCACTGACGAGCACTGACGAACACGGACGGACACGGACGGACACGGACGGACACGGACGGAAGGACACTTCATAAATATTTCAGTCAAAATCTGGACACACAATTTTTCAATAGCATTACGTAACATTGCTTATACTATTTATACCTGAAAGTAATGATGATTAAAAATTAATAATACTCTTTTTTAAAACAATTTACTATGCGAAGGAATGTGACATTTGTCT
Source organism: Teleogryllus occipitalis (assembly GCA_011170035.1). NCBI lineage: Eukaryota > Metazoa > Arthropoda > Insecta > Orthoptera > Gryllidae > Teleogryllus > Teleogryllus occipitalis. The sequence continues at coordinate 64,384 of BLKR01005922.1, forward strand.
GGTCCTGCCAGTCCTAAAAATACGCATGTGCCTCCTTCTCATAGCACAGAATCTTTCTCCTACGTTTCGAAAGGTGGAGATCACTTTGCGCTTCCCCTACACCGCCACACCCCCTTCGCCCCCTCTCTCCACAATCTTTCCCCGCCACCTCTTCGTGCCACCGCGTCCCGCTGACCACGCTGGCTTTGGGCACAAAAGAGGCGCGGGCGCGGGGAAGAAAGATAACAAACAAATCTGATCGATTCGGCGCGAGATTGAGATATCGAGAGTTTCTTTGCGCCGAGCCCCCGGGGAGAGCTTTCAGTGGGAATACGCGCCGGCGGCGGCGCGGTGGCGACGTGGTGGAGGGGGGAGAGGGGGATCACCGGTCGTTGAGGGGAGTTGCGCGGTCTTGCTTGGTCCTCGCCGACCGCCTTGAAGGTAAAGACGCTGCATCGCAACTAGGAATTGTTTACAGTCGGCGTCACGTATAGTTGAACCCATACTTTTTCGCATTATTTCTCAACGTGCGTCTTTTGAAAATTCAGATAGTTCAATGAAAGTGAGACCTGTGCGACCCTTGTCTTATTCGTAGACAAAATATAAAGAAAAAAAATTGAGGCGGTTTTTGAAAAAATGTGTTTTTTATAAACTGCATTAGTTTCAACCAGAATTTCTAGAAAATTACTTGTTTTAATAAAAATGTACACGATTTTTTTTAAGAGATGAGTTTTTAGAGCAATTTTTGCTTGAGGAAAAGATTTCTACCTTCAACTTTATAGTTTTGAAATGTTAACTATTTGCAATTTTCGAAAATCCAGTGTGTTCGCCGAAAATAAGACTATCACCAATTTTTTTACTGTCCTTTGATTCATTAGACGAAAAAATTTAAGAAAAAATGGAAGCAATTTTTGAGAAACAATTTGTTTACAAATTTAAAAATTGCATCTTTTCACACAAAATCACCCGAAACTGCTCATATTTTCAAAAAATTGTACATACTCTTATTTCAAGATATTCCTTTAAATATCATATTTCTTTCAAGTACAACTGTCTCTCGTCATTATTGTGGTTGTAGGAAGAAAATGAATCAAATTGTGAACTTTTGCAATTTTCAACGAAAATTAAATCTGCACCATTCACTTAAGTCATCGTCATGTTCAAGGACAAAGTCTGGATATTCCAGCGCAGACTGGGATATGCACTCTGCTATGTTCATTTGTCTGTCACGGCAGTGACATAATTAAGAATACCGATTCGGTGATTTGCGATTTGGTGATACGTTTACCCAATAACATACTAAGGTTAGTTTCCAACTTTATGATCGGTAGTTTTCCGTGGTTTCTCCGATCAAAACCAGGCGAATTCCGGAGCAGTACCCTACCAAACTGGCCACGGACCGCGAGCGATCTGTCCTTCCTCTTCCTTGCCCTATCCTCTCCTCTTACACACACACACACACTTACACTAACACGCACTACACTGTTACTCATGGCGGGAGACCAGTCGGAAGCTTAGAGCTTGTCCCGACTGGGGCGGTGCCCCGCTGGTGGGAGAGTCTTGGTTAGGGGGAAACCCCACTAGCCGACGGTAGGTCGGCGCCGGATCTCGCCATCCAGCGGAGGAAGATCACTGCCATATCCCGAAAAAAAACATGTACTACACTCACGGGACTAATGACCACAGTCGTTGACGCGCCCGGAAACAGGAAAAAAATCAATCAATCAATCAATCTTAGCCACCTTGGCCATTCAAAGCAATTTTTTATATCAATAGTTCAAATATATATCATTACTTTTTGAAAGTACTTAAATGTTAATGCATTAATATACATAGTACATATTATGTATATACTGTAACGAGTCTAAATTTAATATGTATCTATCGTCAAGAATACATGTACTACGTTCACGGTCTAATTGGAACGGAAACACAGGTCGTCAATGGTTTGGATGCTATGGAGACGGTCAAGGTATGAAGAAGTAAATCAACAACCACGAAATGACGAACGAACGTCAAAAGTTGGACATGTAGAAGTACAGTCGTATTAAAGTAAAGACGAGAGGTAGAAGTATCGAAGTACAGACGAGAGGTAGATTATCGCGTAACAGATGGAATGTGGACGTTTCGATATACCTACGAGAGTTGGAAGTATTGATATTAAGATGGGATATGAACATGTTGAAAGACAGACGATAAGTAGATATACAGAATTGGAGTGTTAAATCGAGTTGACAGCTGATCAAATCTTTGAAATATTAGAAAAAGTTGAAGTAGAAATTTGAGTTGGATGTAGGAAACTAAAAGATGTTTCGTATTGTATTCATTCAGTTGAAAATTTGTAAGTAAAGTTTTGTTGAAGATACTGTTATCATTATTATAAATAAATGTTCCTTTTTACTTTAAAATTGGAAGCGTTTAAATTTAATACTCCAGTAAGTATTCAAATATACAGTTCATGCTAAAAAATTATCTACCCCTGAAAAAAATGGATCTTTTCATTTTTCTTCCCTTTTAATATTTTAATGGAATTTACAAAACACACACACACACACACGCGCACACACACACATTTTATATATATATATATATATATATATATATATATATATATATATATATATATATATATATATGAGAGAGAGAGAGAGAAAGGGAGAAAGTGAGTGAGATTCGTGATTTGGGTGCATGGAAATTCTACCATTATATTCCACTGTTTGTAATTGGAAGCCCTCACCTCATCTTCTCAATTGCAACACTCTGGGTATTAATAATAATAATAATAATAATAATAATAATAATAATAATAATAATAATAATAATAATAATAATAATAATAATAATGGAACAGGAAAACATCAATCAATCAATCAATCTTAGCCACCTTGGCCATTCAAATAATAATTAACTTATGGATTAACTTATCTTATCCCAAAATCCAAAATACCCAGCTCTGATCCCGGGAAATATAGGCCTATTACATGCTTACCAACTTTATACAAACTACTAACTTCCATAATAACAGATCTATCAGCACCTTGAAGACAATAACATCCTGGCTGAAGAACAAAAGGGCTGCAAGAGGGGGTCACAAGGCTGCAAGGAACAGCTCATCATAGATGCGGCAGTCTGTGGACATGTGAAGAAAACAGGAGGGACGTTATATACAGCTTATATTGATTATCAAAAAGCCTTCGACAGCTTTCGACAGCTTACCTCACTCCTGGCTAATTGATGTGCTTGATATGTACAAAATAGACCCATTGGTTGTATCGTTTCTAAAGGCACAGATGCAAAGGTGGACAACCAGATTGCACATTTGCACGCAAAATAATCATGTCAATGCAGGAGACATACATATTAAACAGGGAAGCTTCCAAGGAGACTCTCTTAGCGCTCTATGGTTCTGCCTTGCTATGAATCCCCTATCGACTTTGTTAAATAAAGATCAAATGGGCTACAAAATCAACAGCAAAATCGATCATGTACGCTTATCCCACCTGCTGTACATGGACGACTTAAAATTATTCAGCACCACAAGAGAAAAGCTTAATCATTTGCTTGACACTACTGCAAAATTTAGCAATGATATTGGAATGCATTTTGGCGTTGAGAAATGTAAACTAAATGCACTGCGGAAAGGAAAGTGGCAACATCAGATGGATTACACCCTTGGAGAAGGAAATGCTAAACACGAACATATTCATGCCATGAATCCTGAGGAATATTACAAATATCTTGGATATTTACAAAGATCTAATGTTGACCAAAAAATTACAAAATCTAACATTACCCAGGAATTTAAAACACGTCTGAGTAAAATTCTGAAAACTAAACTCAGTGCTGGCAGGAAAATTAAGGCTATAAATACCTATGTAATTCCAGTGCTGACCTACAGTTTTGGTATTGTCAAATGGACACAAACTGAACTAGATGCATTTAATACAAACTGCAGAGTACTTTGCACCAGATTTAGATGTCACCACCCTAAAAGCGCAGTTGAGAGATTCCACCTACCTAGATCTTTAGGAGGAAGAGGTGTCATAGATATTGTTAATCTCCATCACCAACAACTGGAGAGACTGCGTCAGTACTTCCACGAAAAGCTAATGGAAGCAAGATACATCGGATTGTAACATACATTGACCGGAAAATTACACCATTGAATTTGTCTGATGAAAAAATGAACCTACAAAAGCAAATACAGACCAATGAGATGAAAATCAGCAACTGGAAAGAGAAGCAACTTCATGGACGCTATCCATACCAGATAGAGGGAGAACTGATGGACCGTAAGTCGTCAATTAAATGGCTGTGCTTGGGAGAACTTTTTGCGGAAACAGAGGGTTTCATGGTAGCTATTCAGGACCAAGTAGTATCAACTAAAAACTACCGTAAATTTATCCTGAAAGACACTAACGTTCGTGATGACAAATGTCGGCTATGTGGAGAACATAGGGAAAATATAGATCACATTATCAGTGGATGCAGCTCTCTAGCATCCTCAGAATATACAAAACGACATGACGACGTTTGTAAAGTGGTTTATCAGCAACTATGCCACAATAATAACCTTTTGACGGGTAACCGAACACCATACTATAAGTACACACCCGAACCAGTCATTGACACAAATAATCACAAAATGTACTGGAACAGGTCCATAATAACAGATAGGTCTGTATCATCTAATAAACCGGACATTGTATGGCATGACAAGAAAAACAAAAAGGTGTATCTGATTGATGTCGCAGTCCCGTTAGCTCACAACATCCCAAAGAAAAGAAGTGAAAAAATTCTAAAATATCAACCTCTGGCAAACGAGATAAAGGAAATGTGGAGCGACGTGGAAATGGTGACGATTGTACCAATAATTCTAGGCGCCACTGGTGAAATTCCTAAGTTCCTACATGAATCCCTAGCTGAACTGCATCTGAAGAAGGGGTTATACATCCAGATGCAAAAGATTGTAATACTGGACACATGTAACATCGTGAGGAAGTTTCTGAACATTGATGGTTGATCCAGTGCTGATTATGACAGTTGGAACGTGTATCTCTTGTTCATGGTAACCGAGATGCACGTGTGGAAACAAGTTAAATTGTGATAAAGGA
>BLKR01005923.1:0-69406 GCA_011170035.1 Teleogryllus occipitalis
TTTTTTCGGGTTTCCGGGCGCGTCAACTGCTTCGGTCATTAGTCCCGTTAGTGTAGTACATGTTTTTTTCTCGGGAGATGGCTGTGATCTTCCCCGCTGGATGGCGAGATCCGGCGCCGACCTACCGTCGGCTAGTGGGGTTTCCCCCTAACCAGGACTCTCCCACCAGTGGGGCACCGCCCCAGCCGGGACAAGCTCTAAGCTCCGGACCGGTCTCCCGGAATATGTGGTTGTGTAGTCCATGTTAGAGCTACCGCTCCCCGTAGAAGACACATGGACTGTGAACATTAGCCAACAACCTCGGGCCTTTCAATATCCACTAGGGCGCGGAAATATTAATAGGAGAAGGAAACACAACCGATGACTTTGAGGCATGAAATGAACAGGTCAAAAATTTGTTCAGGTAAATTTTGATATCACAAGTTATTTTAAATAGCTACTATTCCACGGATTCAATAAGCATTTTCCTATTTTCTTCGTACCGTAATGTACTTCCTAATCATTTGCTTCCTACCTCGCCGAAAGGTATTTAACTTCTGAAACATCGTTCAAATATGCTATTCGTCAATCATCACAACGAAAGTTATTTGAATGCAACGAAAATCCTTCTCTATGGACGCACCACAGGATGCATTGACAAGCTGCTGCATTTGTTGGGAGGAACGTCGATGGTAAAGTGAACCAGCGCCGCCTGAATGCAAGAATTTGGGCCAGAGGGCCCGCGGGCCCGCTGCACGTGTTCGCGTGCCATTCACCTTTCACTAAACACTCCTCGCCCCTAGCCCCTACCCTCCCGTCGCGACGACTCGACAATAGTGATGCGACATCGATGGTTCTAAAAACATCAAGGTTCAAAATTAAAACATCGATGTTATTAACACATGGACCAAAAACCATCGATGTTAATGAAACATGGACCCAAAACCATCGACGTTAATGAAACATTGATCCAAAACCATCGATGTTAATGAAACATTGATCCAAAACCATCATCAGGACAATTTATAAACGTCGACATTTTAAAACTGGATTAGTAACCATTCACGCAGAAGGAATCATCACGCAGGGGGGAACTTCACAACACCACTGCACATAATAATAATAATAATAATAATATCAACAACAACAACTAGCGTACCTGTGCGAGAACTCTCGCATGTTAAACCACACTCTCTTCCCTATTTTTCCATTTCCATATTAAGCCTGTAATATATCTTTTTCTTCAAGACCCTCTTACCCTCCATTACTTGTTCTATATGTGTCGTTGTAGTTGATAACAATAAAATACACTGCAATCAATACAAACTATTCTTATTTAACATTATTACCGGGCAGGGGGTACACTCGTGTAATTCAATCGCGTAGGTATCAAGTAATTAGTTTAATTTCATATACAGTTGCCTATTCTCCAGACGACGACAACAACAACAACAACAACAATAATAATAATAATAATAATAATAATAATAATAATAATAATAATAATAAAGATGATAATAATAATAATAATAATAATAGTGATAGTACAAAGATACAAAGAAGTGTAAGAATGAGTGATAATTTGAATTAGCCGGCTCGTAATTACGGGTTAATTTTTAGAACCATTTTATTGTGGCTGGAGAGTCTCATAAAAAGCTTCAGTTGATTTCACCCAAAAACAGCCTTCTTCGAACTTTGGTAGGACCTATTTTGTTTGCACTCGAACCAAAGGAACAAACGCGCTTCTCAGACCCTTGCTATCTCCCTAAGCGTTTGAACCTTCGTTGCTTCCTGCAAGATAGGCAACGTTAGGCGCTGCAAGGACAACCTACTTTTAAATGGAATTCTGCTCGTTAACAACACGCATTTCGATTGGTTGGTTGGTTGTTGGTGATTTCGGACGCGTCAACAGCTTAGGTCATTAGTCCCGTGAGTGTAGTGCATGTTTTTTCCTCGGGAAGTGGCGGTGATCTTCCCCCGCTGGATGTCGAGATTCGGCGCCGACCTACAGTCGGCTAGCGGGCAACTGCTAAGGTCATTTGTTTCGTAGGGCATGTTTTCATCGCGATAGATGGCGGTCACCCCAGCCGGGAAAAGCTCTAAACTTCCGACCGGTCTCCTGACAAGTGTGATAGTGTAGTGCATGTGTGTGTGTTAGTGTGTACGTATAAGTAAGGGGTAATCGGACAAGGAAGAGGAAGGAAAGATCGCGCGCGGTCCGTGGACAGTTTGTTAGGAAACTGTTCCCGTCTGTTTCCGTTGCAGGGACTCGAACCCCAAGTCTTCCGTTTACGGTCGTTGCAGGGACAGCGCCCATGCTGGCTCTGGGCTTAACTCGGCTTTTGATGTGAAATAAAATAGTTGAAAGGTGTTACAAAGGGGTTGGGAGAGCCCTACCACGCAACAATACACAAAAAATCTATCCTCGAGGCGGAATTCGAACCCGAGAATCTTCGTCCTGAGCCCGCTAAACCGTGTTGGCCTTAATAACCCAGGCTATCCAAGTCGGTTTCATCGTCCAATTGGTCTTTGTGACTAAACCAGTTACTATTCGCTTTCACATTTTCATCGGCACACACACACATAAACACCTACACACACGTAGCCACACACACACACCTCTGATAAAAAGCAACATAATATTTGAAATGCCCCATGAAAGCACATTAATGGAGGATTACTCCCCGGTGCAAAGCGCTCATCGCCCCTTGGGGCTTGGAGACGCGTTGCGTCAAGGTGTAGACGCAACAAATTAAAAAAAAAAAAATAAAATAAAAAAAAAAAAAAAAAAGTTCGATAGCAGAGGTCGTTAAGGCTGACTCGTTCCTTTTGTGTTGCGGGTTCGAAACCCGCCCGGGCCATGGGTGTTTGTGTGTGTCCGGTCACCGTTAACCCCAATGTAACTTACAGTTATATGACTTTACCAGATTGAAAAACGACTTGAAATATGCTTTTAAAACATTTCAGTGACGCACACAAGATGGGAGGGGATTCTTATGAGGGGAGTCACAAGCCCATGATACGTCATCGGCTCAATTCCAAAAGGCAACCACTCACAATTCTAAGCTTTGAGATTTCTATTCAAAAGTCTGGTTAAAGTGGGGAACACGGTACATCCTTAGAGAAGCATGGCGGGGGAGGGGGAGGAGAGGGGAGGGGGCAAAGGAGGGGAGTCTCCGTAAGCCCTCCCTCAAATTATGCTGCGCGCTCTAACAGAAATGAATAAAACTTACCGATAGGCGATTTTCATGGCTCTCCCTTAATACACTTTTTCCCCACCGCATTTTAATGCCAAATTATTTCCAAAGGCAAGTTTCTCGCTTCGCTCGCCCGGATCCAAGTCACAGGGGCAAGTCACAAGGCTCGGGCTACACCCTCGTGATCACTATAAACATTCTTGAGTCTATCCACCGCATAATTACCAATTCACTTTTATATGAAAGCACTTAATAAGAAAACCTCGAGAATTCAAACCGCGTAGTTGCAAACACGTTTGGAAGAAAGAACACTACAAGGTTTATCACACAAGCACACCATCCCAATCGCAGTACTATTTAGTAATAGAGCTCCGGCAAGATACTTGGGTGAAATTGCCTCCCCTTATAATCGCCTAACCAACCCTCACCCCCTCCACCGTGGGTTTACCCCTCACCGGAGCGGCGCCAAGTGCCGATTTAAACGACTTCCTTAGGTTGTACCGTGTTCTAGACTTCAACCAAAAGTTTAATGTCCCTCTAAAAAATGTTAGTTACATCCCTTGGATTTGAAATGTATGGCGTAACAAAAGTCATAGTATCACGCATAGCACTAGTGCAGCATTGTAAATTGAATCGTTTTCTGGCAGCCACGTTGGGGGCAACCACATTAACGCCATGCCAGATTGATGCAGAATTTCATTCTTATTTGTAGGTATTTCGAGAAAGAGGAAGATTTTGTAAGAGAAGTAAAATGGTGTAGTAGTGCGCGGCGTACGGAAGTGCAAGTCGTTGGACTAAATTCTGTATTTACAGATGCACATTATTTACTAGGTAATGTAGTCTATTGCTTATACTCGTTACTTTTACTAAATTATATGGTGTACGTGAATAACAATCAAATCGATGTATTATAATTGTACATAACTGGACATTAGTTTTTTAAACCACTTCCTTGCCGAGGAAAAACGATTTCTTAACGTATATAAAGAAGAATTTACGTTTCCAAAAGTGAAACCTAACACTGAAATATTGAGATTCTGTCTGAAGGCTGGTGGGAACGTGTAGGATGGGTACAATTAAATACCGATTCATAAGACCGATCCACAGTATAAAGGTATTACCTTACAGAAAGTACTTGAATATTTAACCGTGATCTCTGTCTACAAGCAGATAATATACATAAATTATTAAATGTTTCACGGAAATTCGAATTGCTGAGCTGAGTCTGCTGTGCTACGTAAGACGCAGTGGTCCTCTTACATTTCCGCCGAAACTTTCTCTTCGTTCCCTCTTGCCTCCGCAGACAAAAAACGAATCCGGCATTTCTAGTTCATAATCTCGATAAAGGATTTCGCGGTCCATATTGCAATTCCCAAATGTACGTTTCATTGTCATAAAGTTAATGTAAATAAATAATATAATTTTGTGTCATACTTGCAACATACAGTACACAAGAATTAATTTTTCCGGTTCGAATTTCTCGTTCAAAAGTAAGAGAACTGTCTTTAACCCTGCAATCCACCCACTCATACAAATAAAACTAGTGGGAATCCGCAGCAAACGTACACGGATACTTATCCTCCTCCTAGTGTAATTACTAGGGAGAAGATTTTTATATCCCTAAAAGTCTTGAAATATGCTTTTAAAAATATGCATTTATGACCTAAAAATTCTGAAATATACACTTTAATATGCAATTAAAATGAACACTATTGCATTTCCTGAATAAACTTATCTTGATAAAATTCAGAAGAAGCATGGTTGAAATGAAAAGAGATATTTTTGTTCGAACAATATTGCCCAGCTTACTTCCCGGGAGAAATAATTGAAGTAAATATGCACATTAGTGAAGTACATTGTATGTCTTCTTTAATTTTTTCTGTTTGGTTTAAAAAATATATCAAGAAATATCCTACATTTGGACAAGTATTTATCATCTCCAGAAAATAACAAAAAACTCCAACTGTGACAAGCTCTTTCTAATCCATGAACGCTCCCAAATAGATTCTATGAAAACATGAAACGTTTTAGAGATAACTCTATTTCAACGAAATAAGCTAAATATGCTCTATAATTATAGGAATACGCACCAACAGGAAAAATTGGCCAAATGTGCACAAATATGCACTAACAAATTAATCTTCATAGCATCCGATTCTAACCAAACGTCAAGGAAGTTCACATAGCTATGCCCTAAAGCAACGGAAAAAAATATGCAAAATTGTAAAAATACGCTCCCTAGTAATTACTGAGCAAATATTCAGTTATTTCAGAAAAAGGCTTCTAGGAACAGCGCACTAGCGTCCAGAGGTACGATCTCGGGTTCGATTCCCGGTTTCTGTAGCTGTGAGACAAAGAAAGCTCAGGCAGGTGGATCGTTCTAGTTACGGTGAAGAGAATTCGTCATGTTCGCCACAAGTTTCTCCTACCACCGAAACGTGGTAATTAAACTAAGTCCAGCCATTGGGGCCGGCAAAGTAGGGCTATCGACCCAAAATGCTAAATAAGTACGTTTATTTTACGCACTTCGGTTGTATGAATCTTAACCAACTTTGCAAGGACTCTGTGACAATCCTGAAGAAGAGTCTGTACAAATTTTGTATCTATTCATACACTACTTGTTGTGGTATCGATGTCTATTACATGTCATTTAATGCATTTATTTATATATATTGTGATAAATTTACGTTCTTGTCAAGCTCCGCCGTAGGTTAGCTATTTGTGAATTTTTTTCTTTTCTTCTATTATGTTAAAACTGAAGTATTAAATTTACTGTCAATTTATCATGGGTTCGACACACAATATACACTCTTTACCTGTTGCATGTAGACGTGTGATTCTATACAGAATCACGATTCCTGGACGTTCTATTGATTGAAATCATTTATTAGATTGATGGCAACTACAATTAATGATCAGACTTTTTCAACAATACAAATTTAACATTTATTCCTGTATATATTACAGTTCTTTCCTTCTCATGAGAATTACTTTTCACTTTGAAACATTAAAAACACCGTACGCGTTTGACTATAGTTCGTAAGCTTACGTTCGTAATTATGTTCGTAATCTTCATCGCTGGCTTCTCGGCTGACTAGCATAATGTTGTCCATGGTATCCTTGTCCTACCAATTCTCGCGTCCTTTCTTGAATTAAAAAAATGTTCCAGGCTGTCATCAACGATTGCTATTAATAGAACTTTTTTTTTCAAAATTTAAGTAGTATATGACTTAGTGTAGGGATCACAGAATTTTGAAAATGTGCACACAATTCACTTTTCCCCATAGTACGTCATACGCAGTTTTAAATGTTTTTTTGACGTAAAATAAATTTAAAAAAACATAATATTCACACAAATTCAATCACGACTTTCCCTATCTTTGTTTCGTGTGAAACACCTATTCGCGACTGACTATATTCATCTGCTTATGGGAAATTCCATCTGCGGAGCTACCCTAATGTACATCTGCTCGAAAAAAGGAGTCTATTTACTTCAAACCTCCAACTATTGCATTAATAAAATTCCTAATTACAATTTAACATTATAATTTACACAAGGCCAAGCCCTCAAACTTCAAACTAAACATAAATTCCCGCCTCACTATCATTTACCTAATACCCAGCCTATTCTGAAAATCCGATCCCACCTCACTAACCGCTTACGTGTTATGCAGCAAGAATGCGCACTGGAAATTAGATATGTGTGGATTGTGCTCGTAAAGAACTTGAGAAAAGTTCTACAAGTACATATTCACTAAATGGAAAATAGAAAACCTCTAAAAACATTGTTCATGTCGTTCAGTGTCGTCAGGTCTCGAAGTGTAATAAAATGAGGGACGTTTATACATTCTAGAACAATACAATCAGTATTGACTGTGAATCCAGAGTTCAACACCTTTCTGAAAATGTAATAGAAATGTTTTATATTTACCAAGATCTGTACACGTGGGCTTTAGCGAAACATGGCCAAAAAAAATTCCTACCGCCCACCTTACTTAAAAACGTAATACATCACAACCATTTAATTTTTTTTGAAAGGACACGTGTGCCAGACGATTGATAGATACAGCGTCTACATACTCACACAAATCTTTATATTTAAAAACATACTTCAGACTTAAGAAAACTCGCTTTATTAGCTTCTCTAACAATCATCTTGCAATTATGTTTTCTCGTGTGGAGGAGATTATCGGTGCAATAAAAGGTTCTCTCGTGAAAAGGTGATTCAAATGTTTTCAATATATCGATTACAACTTGCTGAAAGAAACAATGAACAAATGACCGATAAGCGGTCATTCTCTTAACATTATGATTTTATTAAAATTTAATGTTTTTACTACAAAACCGATTTATAATAGCAAGGGAAAAAACATCAGGGGCTCACTACCTTTCATTGAAAGCAAAAATCACGAAAATGGTATAGTGTAATGGTCAAACTTCTTTAAACGAAAATCCTTAGTGTTTTAAATATTTTTTTGATTTTTTTTATATGTCGGAGGTTTTATTGAAAATCGGGATTTTACCTTACTTATAGAAACGCACTTTCTTCTACAGGAGCAAAAAAATTCAAGAAAAACATTTGAGCCATTTTCCAGAAAACGTTAAAATTGTTACATGCTCTTCGTGAAAAGATCCCCCTTCCCAAATTAGAATATCTTTATGATCTCCGGAATGGCACCACTAGACCTTACCCCTGACGTATTTACCGAATTTGAGTTCAAAAGCTTATAATATGACAGAGTCATGCGTGACGCATCCAACCATCCATATACAAATCGATTTTCCGGTACAAATTTTTCCTCTTCATCTGCACCAAGTTTAATCATATTTCGTACAGCTCTAACAGATGCTAAGCCTGATCGTATTATCAAGGTGATTCCAATACTTTTCCTCCCTATACTAGAGTACGGGGAGGAAAAGTAAAGTTAACCCTTATCTGCCTGAATTTGAAAAAAAAGTTCATTACATCTTTGTATAATAAAAAAAATTCTTTTCCTCCAAATTTTGAAATGCACATGGTGACTCTGTTTAGGATGTTACGGAAAACAACATGAAGTTCTAATTGCATTACAGCAACATTTTAAGTTGAAAGTTTAATTTTCTACAAGTTATGTAGAAATAAAAGAGGTTATCTCCGTCAACTTAATATATTTATTGAGATAGCCGGCTTTCGACTGCTCTTCAGTCATCATCAGTCTACAAACGTAAAGGGAAGAAAATATCAATAAAATACAAAATAAGATAAAGGGGGGATTAATATATAATAAATAATAATAATTTATAATAATTAATAATAAATTAATAAATGATAGCAAATTATAAGCAAATAGCAATAAATACTTTGCTATTATTTACATTAATTCTCCGCTTTATCTTATTTTGTATTTTATTTATATTTTCTTCGCTTTACGTTTGTAGACTGTTGATGACGGCAAAGCCGTTGAAAGCCGGCTATCTTAATAAATATACTCAGTTGACGGAGATGACCTCTTATTTCTTCATATAATAACGTCAACAACACCGCATCAGAATTCCCACAATATCTACAAATTTGTACAGCGTGCCCATACGGACATGCCAGGCAGATAAGGGCTAACTAGAAAATAAATAAAAATAAATTGTAAGATGTTTTCGTTAATATTCTTTTCTACTATTTTTTGCAAGTCCTTTCAAAATGAGAAATCAAACCTGTTTAAGACAAAGGAATGGACATCGTTATGATCTTCTGAATAGTCAGAGTTTGAGGATGTTCGTGTGTTCGCATGTTTTCCTCCGTCGCTTGTGAGTGCAAAGTCCTCTCGTAGAGAAACACTTTCTCAGAGGTTCGTTGCCCAATCGAATCAGAGGCGTGGGCTGTGCTGCCCTGGGCCCAAAGGTCAGTCATTGGATGCAGCCGTCATTCCGAGGAAGTCCCCTACGTGCCTTGCCTTGTATTTGGAAACAACATAATATTTGTCACAACTGACTGAAAAAAAAAGCTGCCACCATTAAGGCCCGAGTAAAATTAAACAGTTGTCTGTTCAGTTAGCTTGATAGTGGAATGTTGTCTCCTACTACACGCCCTTCCACGTTACGATACAGGTACTAGTTACCACGCTACGATAGTCGATTAACAGTAACCACAAAACTAACAGAACACGATGTTCACAATTCCAGCTAATACAACTAACTTAAGTACAATGAACTTCACTTTCGATACCTGTAATCGCATTCAGCAGATAAACAACTTCCCTGCCATGTGATTCATTTGTTGGGTAGTTTGATGTGACAACCCAGTGCAAAAATGCAGAACTTTCTGATTTGCTGTTACTCTGTTTACGGCTCTGTCATTCTCAAGTGACGACGAACTGTCAACCAAATTCTAATTATATTCGTAGTATTGGAAAACCGCTTCAATGAAGTAATCATCTGGCAGAATCAATTAACGGATTTCCCACAGGGTTTTCTTTAGAGAGCGATACATAAATTAGTGAAAGAATTAAGTTTAAATTATAATTCTTATTATTCACTATTGGACTACACTTCGTATCCTGTATGTTAAACATGATAGATTAAAATTGGGAAATATTTAAAAACTGTTTTCCAACTTGACCTCGCAGGGCTTAAAATTGTCTGCAATTAACAATAGTATTTTACCTCATTCTTTTTTTGTTTTATTTAATTTTATTTGAAAATACTAAGAATGCTGATGGTTAGAGTGTGGAGTCCTGTACATATTAAGGCTCAATCTTGTCCCGTCTGGGGCGGTGCCCCGCTGGTGGGGAGTCCTGGTTAGGGGGAAACCCCACTAGCCGACAGTATGTCGGCGCCGGATCTCGCCATCCAGCGGGGGAAGATCACCGCCATCTCCCGAGAAAAAAAACATGCACTACACTCACGGGACTAATGACCGAAGCAGTTGACGCGCCCGGAAACACGAAAAAAAATCAATCAATATTAAGGCTGAAATATATTATTTCTCAGTTGGTTCTCCGCTCGTTTCAACATTGCGTGATTCGCATTCCGTGTCGCAGTTGTCGGAGGTTGTTGCAGGGCATCGCGCTGACATTTCCCTGGGCGCGGGGTCCTGGCGTGGGCGTGCGTCTGCGAAGCGTCGCCCCTAGACGCCCTGGGCGAGGGCGAGGGCGCGGGGGCGTGGGCGCGGGCGTGCGATCAATAGCGCTGACGTCGCCGGCGCGGCGCGGCGCGACCCGGTTCCCGCTTCCCGGGCCGGGGCCGGGGCCGGCGCGCGGGGGGCCCGGCCGTGACGTCAGCGCGATCACGGGCGGCGGCGCCGCGGGTCAGCCGGCGCGCACGTGAACACCACGGGCGCGATCACGTGAACGGCGGCGGAGCGGCGCGCCGCCATTGGCCGGCGGGACCGCGCCCCCGCCGCCCATTGGCCCGGCGCTCCCGCCCCAATACGAGAGCGCGTGTTCGGCGGCGGGCCCCCGCGCGCGCGCCGTCCCATGCTCCGAGCGGGCCTCCCATAAACGCGGTGGACGCGAGCGCGCGAGGCCTAGTCGTGCAGTGCGTGCGGAAGTGCGTCGTACAGCGAGTGAGTGCAGTGCTTGTTCGCGAGCGCCAGCCGCATTTTGTGAGTGCATCGCATCGGTGGAAGACGCCCTCGCCCCCCCAGCGCAGCCTTCCTTCGGGATCGCCAGCATGGTGGACGGGCCCGCGGACGCGGTGCTGTCGCCGCCCAACACGCCCCCGCCGCATAAGAGCGACGTGAGTACCCGTTTTCTTTCTCCCCGCTCGGCCTTTTGGTTCTCTACCTCCGGCGGCGAGTGTCTTGGGAGGGTCGGGTGCGGGCGCGGGCGCTGGCGGCGCCCATCGCCCAGCGGCGGTCGCCCCGAAATAACCCACGAGGCCCAACGGCTCGAAATACCCCGCGCGGTGCGCCGGGCACGGAGGGCTGGGCGCTGGGCAGCGGGCTGGGCCGCGAGGCAGGGCTTTGCTTTGGTTTGCTTTGGTCTCGCGCAGCGGCGCGCACACACGGGGCTAGGCGGGATGAGGCGAGGGGGGGCAGGGGGGGCCCGCACGCGCTGTGCTTGCGTCAGCGGCCGCGCGCCTGGCGGAGCCACCGCCGCAGCACGGCTCAGTCAGCTGGGCATCACGTGAACAGCGCCCCTCCCCCGCGGCCCGGCCGTCGCTCTTTCTCTTTCTCGCCGCGCCGCTGCTCCGTCTGGGCGCCGCGGGGTCTCCCGCGCCGCGCCCCCCGCCCCGTCAACCTCCAGCGCTGCCCCTCCCCTCCCCTACCCACCTCGCCACTCCCAGCTCCGCGCCATCCACACCCCACCCCGTCCCGCCCCGCGCCGCGCCGCTTCCGCGCTGGCACAACAAACAAGTGGCGGTGACCCTGGAGGGCCTCCGCGGGCGCGCGGGCCGGGCGCAGGTGGCGACAGGACTCGCGCCCACTCAGCTTCCGCCAGCATCCCTCCCGTTTTAACGACCCTCCCCTTCCTAACATATTACTCTGTATGTTTGTGTACGCGACATGCCAGGTTTTTCAACACTACATTACCCGTCGTATTCGCCCTTGGCTGCATGCGAATGCCCGGCTGGCTGGCGTCATCCCTTTTTCTTGGTCGCGAGGATTCGCTTTGTATCGGCGGCGCGTGCGGGGGCGGGCGGTGGGCGGGGCGGGGCGGGGCGGGAGGGGCGTGCCGTATTAGCCGTTGACCCCAGCGCGGCGCCGCGCGTGGCGTCACGGCCTTGGACGTGCTTCGCGCCGCCGCCGCCGCCGCCGCCGCTGTTGCTAGGAGAGAGGCGCGAATATAGTAATAGTAGTAGGTGCGTCCGCCGCCCCCCACCCCGCCCACCCCAACGGGCCTCCCGAGGCGGCCGCCGCCCTCTTTCGAGAGGCCGCGACGCCCCATTATCTACTTTGCTCGTTGGGGGGAATTGCCCGCGGAGGATGGCCCGCGCCACGTTCCCACAGCCGCCGCGCCGGCCGTTTGCAAATTGCCAATGGAGCGCGCCCGCCCGCCTGCCAGGGGGTCGCTGCCCCCCAGCCCCTTGCCCCCTCCCCCGATGCTTTGCAAGTGGGCGCGCCGGCCACGCAAACCCTTTGCTATTCGGAACACATTTGTGGGAGTCCTGTGGAGGGGTGTTCAGAAGGGGGCGGGGGCAGCTGGGGTAACTTGCCCTAGGCCCCGACTTGATTGGGGCCCCAGCTTGTTTATTCAAAAGAAATGAAAAATATATTTGTCTAATCTAAATTTATTTATTTCTGAGGCATGGAGAAATGAATTGGGGAGGAGGGAACTTTTTTATTATTTTTCTTTTTTTTCTTTTATTTCTTTTTTTCTTTTTTCTTTTATTTCTTTTTTCCCTTTTTTCTTTTTTCTTTTTTTGTTTTTTTTTCTTTTTTTTCTTTTTATCTCTTCTTTTTTTTTCTCCTTTTTCTTTTTGAATTGAGTGGCCCCTCATGGATGCTCCAGGCCCCTGGTTTTCTCTGGGCGACCCTGTCTTATGTAAACATAACAATGTTGTCAACACTGCCCATCATGGCCAATTTGGTATTTCAATTTTTTTTTCAATTTTTTTCAATTACTTTTCAAATCAATAGTAGTTATTAATACTCGTAATTTGTATTATTTACTAGTATATTAATTACTTTATGCGGAACCAATTAATTGAATCCATAGATTTAATATGCTTTAGTATGAAGAATGCAGTATGTACTTTCATGAACGAAAGTAGCCGATACTGCTGATAAAGAGGGACAAGTTGAACGTGGGTGCATATCGTAGGTAGAGCATGTTCAGCGATTAAAACAAATTAGATAGCAATGAGTGTGGTCCCGTTATCTCCAATCAACCCGCTGCTGAATGAGTTAGTGCCGGTGTCAACAGAGGGCAGCAGCGCCTCGCGCGCTCGAGAGAATCCCCCCGGCTCGGTGTGGACGCAGCTAATGACCGCTTTGTGTTTTGGCAGGTGCGGGCGGGCAGCCCCGTGGATCTGGAGGCGGTGAAGACGCTGCTGTCGTTCAAAGCCGGCCGCAACAACGCCGCCCCCTCCGGTGCCGCCGCCGCCGCCGTCGCCGACATCGCCGTCGCCGGCCGCGCAGCGCACCCGCTAGACAAGAAGCGCAAGTTAGCAGCAGCGGCAGCCGCAGCTGGTTACGACTTCAGCAACCAGATGCCACCACTCAACTTGCCCACGCCGCAGCCTTCGGACTCGGAGAGCGAGGAGTTGGAGTTGCCACTGCGCAAGCGCGCCTGCCGCCAGTTCGCCAGCGACTGCCAGCTCGCCCGCGTGAGTGTCCTCAACTGCCCTAGCGCGCCGCGTCCCGCCTTCGTCGCCGCGGCGCCGCCACTGCCCTTGTCGAGTGGAGCTAGCGAAGGGCCTCCCGCTCACCCCGCTTGCGGCCAGTATGTGCGCCTCCGCTGCTGCGAGGCTTGTGTGTGACTCGCCACCCGCGCCATTTTTTTCTTCTTGGGTGGTTTCGTAACGCAGCCGCCGCCGCGAGATGGCCAGAAGGGTTAAAATTAAACGCGGGGTGTGGGGGCGTGATGAGGCGCGAAGCACCACATGATTGCAGACACGGACATGTGAGGCGTGGGTGCTTGTCAGCGACTGCATGTCGTGGTACCGAATTGCTTCTCAATCTGTCTTATTGCTACTATATCTTCCATCCGTTCTTTTTAATGGATTGCGTTTTCCAAATTTTCCAAATTTACTCACATTATGAAAGCATGTTGAATATTATTATATTTCACACCCAATTCGTACTGTACTCGATTACGTAATGCAATAATGTCAATATCTTGTTTAGAACTTTTCAATACATCTGTTTCTGGGAGTTCTTTATTAAATGCTTTCGCTAACGAACGGTGGCCATCATGGAGAACGTATCTGATGTCGTTTCCAATAGGTGATGACTGCCAATATCTTAACTAGCAACTGTCAATCTCACTCCTGAATAATTGGTCGATTTCGTTCATTTAGTTGGGATTGCGCGTACTGTTAAAAAAATCCACTACACACACAGCTACAACGTTAGTAAAATTATTGCTTAAAGGCTTTTCTGCCTGCACCATATTATTAAAGATTATTCGGTGTTATGTAATGTTCTTCCATACACTTCAGTAATTGGAGGTCAGTGATTGTCTGTTCATTTTTCGAACTTTTCGGATAAGTGGCGAATTCATTCTTTGCCTCTAACTACCGAATCATCCATGCTAACGTCTGCCCGAGACGGCCATCTTGATTTTAGTGCTCTCCTAGTTCCCATATTATTTGATGATGTTTTCGAATATGAGGTAGACGCCATTTTCATGGATTAAGAGACTGATCAATTTTATCAAATTCTCCTGAAGAAAGTGTGCTACTTCCTTTTTCTTAAGCTTCACTCGCGATAAGTGATTGAAGAGCAACAATAATCGAACTTGGGTCATGACCTAAAGAAGGGTCGGGGAACGAAGATAAACAGAACGTAATTCTTGCTGGAAAAGTACCGATGTTTTGGCACGAAATCAGTCAGTCAGCTGTTTTGCTGTAAATGAGATTCATTGGTATTAAGTAAATGGTGCCTCCATGGACAATGGCAAAGAGCTTTTTCAACTATCGCATAATATTAGTAGCCTTGATTCTCAATTAATTTACACTTTCCGGCAAATTTGTCACGTCATCATGTCTGACAAAGAAAGGTTTAATTAATTAACTGAATAGTTAAATTAAGAAAGGACGCAGGTCAGCTGACTTATTATATACCTTATATCGATTCTAAAATAAACTATTCAATTGAAAATCGAGATATGTTAAATTGGGAGCATTTATTATGTGATGGCAATTAATGGTGGAAATCCTTTTCTGGTCGCGTTGTGGCCCTCACTTCAAGTAAAATAATAATAATAATAATAATAATAATAATAATAATAATAATAATAATAATAACAAAGATAATATAATTAATGCAATAAGTACATTATATAACTACAATACTAATTAATATAAATTCAAATAAATTGAGCACAAGTTCAGTTATGCCACATTTATAAGTGGATACCAATGCCCATTTGAGTAAATGGTAAAGGGAACCCAATTCGTTTCTTATAACGCGAACGTACTTTCACCGTTTGGCGAGGCAGGCGTCCAGTTAGGAGGCCTGGCCCGGCGCGGCCCAACCCAGTCCCTGGGCCATTTGCGACACCACGAGGCAGGCGCGCCCACCCACCCCACCCACCAGCCCCGCCCCCTCCCAGTGCGTAGGAAAGCGGGCGGGCGCGACAGACGAAGGCGCCGCTGGCGGGAACTTTCCACGCGATAGGGGGCGGGAAGGGGGGGGGCAAGGCCATACGAGATAAAGCGCGGCGCCTCCGCAGGAGCCGCCAGCGCGCGCGTATAAAATAAAAGATTCCCGCCCGATTCTCCCGCCCAGTTTGCACGCGCCGGTAAGCCCAGGAGATCCGCGGCAGAAGGCTTGCTAACCGTGCGACTGCCGATTCTTTGGCGGGAAATGTGGCTCTTGCCAAGAGGCTGGACCGGTTCCTTTGCGGCCCGGCCTTCACATTTGAAAACTTAAGGACGGGTTTGGGATTGGACACGCCTTAAAATTCATTATCTAGATAATAAAAGTGACTATTCACTTGAACAGCGTTAATGTACAAATCCATACAGTACTGATAAACCGAAGCAAATATACTGGCAGAGTTCACGCCCCTCGAATGTGCACCACTTGTCGCTGCCCAAGAAACGTTACACATCTCAAAAATCGTCTTTTTTTTCTGTGGTTTGGAGAAATGTTTTCTACATGATCAAATTTTATTATTAGCACTTTAAATTAAGAAAGTCTATGAGAGAGCAGGTTTAGACTAAAATTCTCTTGAAACGCGAAATAACGGTCTCTGCTCGACCAAAATGACCATTTTTGAGATGTGACGCTTTTCTTGTGCACCGACGCCTTATCGCGAAGCAATGCTCTCCCCCTCCCCCAATCGATGTGTATGGGCGTGTCGAGTGACGAGACGGCGTTTGGGTTGCAGTTGCTGCTGAACCACACCCCGCCGCGCACCCCGAGCCCAGAGGCGCCCGCCCCGCGCCCGGTGTCGGTCATCATGAAGGCCAACAAGGACGGCACGTGCTCCCCGCAGCCGCTGGCCCAGGGCGACCAGCCCCAGGCCCCGCCGCGGGAGGAGCCCTCCAGCGCCCTCAAGGAGTACAACATGTGCGGCGTGTGCGTGCGCCCCGAGGCCGCCCCCGAGCAGAAGGAGATCAACATCCTGAAAAGCCTCAAGTACAAGATGAGTTCCCGCAAGGAAGAGATTTTCGTAAACAGCAAGGACACGAATCGAGAAAACGGGGAGCAGGCTAAAAAATGCGCGCACTTTGTACCTGCTTCACCCCCATCTTCTTCGTTGTCGTCGTCCTTCTCACCGCCATCATCATCGTTATCATCGTTTACTTCTATTTCTTCTTCTTCATCTTCTTCTTCACCGCCTACTCAAACTCAGGGTATCAACCGATCTCAGAGCAGCGGGGGCGTCGGAAGCCATGCCTCGCTGACGAATCTCTCTGCCAGCCCCGGCGCCGCGCCCAGCGCCAGTATTAGTCCTCCGGTGGCCATCGCCCCCAAGCCGCCGGCCGCCGGCGTGGGCGTGGGCGCCCGCCCGCTCTTCCCCCTGGTCCCGGTGTCCGTCGCCAAGGGCGGCGGCGAGGGGCCGCCGCAAGCTGTGATACTGGCGGGCGGGACGCTGATCCCGGTGGCCGGGGCCCCGCACGCGCACGCCCACGCGCCGGCCCGCCTGGGGCCCAAGGGCGTGGGCGGGGGCGCCGCGGCCCCCGGCGCGGGCGGCTCGCCGCCCCCGGCCGCCGCCGTCACGCACATCGTGGTGGCGCCGCCGCAGCCGCCGCACGGCGCCGGCCCCGCCGCCACCTCCTTCGTGCTGTTCGCCGCCCCCGCCGCCGCCGCCGCCGCCCCCGCCGGCGCCAAGGACGCCCAAGCCGTGGACACGCGCCGCCGCGTCTACGAGTGCCACCACGAGGGGTGCGGCAAGAATTACTTCAAGTCTTCCCACCTCAAGGCCCACATGAGGACCCACACAGGTGAGTCTCCTCCTCCAACTCCATCTCCAGCTCTTAGCGGCGTTGAACAGAGAAATAACAGCCTGTTGCACCTGCGACGATACAGACAGCAGAAAGATAGTCTCGCTAGAAGATTCTTTAGTTTCGGGTCGCGGCCCGTGAGTGGCTTAGACCTATTTTAGCTGTTAGTCTTCAGATATATAGTGTCACTACAACCAAAATCATCTCAGGAATCTATATTTTTTTTCATAATAACAGTACTTTTCCAGTAGTGCACCTGTTAATTATTTATAACAGTTACCACATCGTTAATTCGCGTAATACAATAGATGACAATGAAAACCGCTTTCGTCAGTACTGTCAATCTTTGCGCAACGCACCCAGTGCTAAGAAAATATTCGTGTTAACGTTGGCAACACTGACACCCCCATCATAGCTTGATATATGAATGATAGCGAGCGAGATATTCCAGGAGAATCAAAAAGCAAATAAATATGGCAAATGATAGGAACGCAGGCTTCTTCGGTTGGAGTCAGTAGGTGCTCGGGGGTGCGGGAGACGCCGCGCCCTAGGCAACGGTGCCATTCTGCGTCCTTCCTCGCATTTTGCCCAGAGGAAGGACGCAGCATGGCGGTCAAAACGTTGGCAAGCGTGCCTAGGACGCAGCGTCTCCCGGACAGCCAAGCAGCCGAATAAAAATGGCAATCTGTTTTAAGAGGGGGTGTTCCACAGGGGCTGGATTTTGATCGGGCGCCTTTGCTTTGTGTTCCAGGCGAGAAGCCGTTCATCTGCCAGTGGGAACGTTGCGGTCGCCGCTTCTCCCGCTCGGACGAGCTCTCCCGCCACAAACGCACCCACACGGGCGAGAAGAAGTTCGGCTGCTCCGTGTGCGCGCGTCGCTTCATGCGCTCCGACCACTTGGCCAAGCACGTGAAGCGCCACGCACGCGAGGCCGCGTCGGCCGCCCACGCGCACGCGCACGCCCACGCCCACGGCGTGGCGGCGGGCGCGGGCGGGGCGGCCCAGGGCGCTCTGGGCGGGCGTGTGCACGCCCCGCCCCCGGGCGCCCGCGCGGGCTCCCAGCCGCTTCAGCTCAGCCTCGTGCTGCCGCCTAACCTCCTGCGCCCCATAGCGTCGTCAGCCATGTAACTTTGTCTTGTCGTTTCTTCTTTCTGTAGATTATTGTCATTAACCTTGTTTGCTGGCCTGGTTTATGTCGAGAGGCCTTCTTTTCGGGTTGTTGGAGTACGTGCTGTGTCGAGTCGGTCGACCGCCACGCCTCCCCTAGGGTTTTGGCTACGTTTGTATATTTTTTTATCTCGTGCCTCTACATGGCACAAAACAATGTTCAAAGCTGCATCCTATGGAGGGGAAGCTAAATATATATATAGTACAAGAATAGATACTTTTAAGCCAGTGGTGCACCTAGCTATATGGAAAGTTCTAGAGCACCAAAAACGTAGCTAGTTTTAAAACTCCTGTGCAGCATAAAGGGAAGATTGTGATATTGTGAAGCACAGACCTATTGTGCAATGTAGTACATCACATTAATGATTAGCAGTGCAATGCACTGATGAACAAGAATATGAGGGCAAAGGCCGCTGTTAGTCCAAACCCCAGAGGAGTCATGGCTCTTTGATGACATTGATAAATATGTTTGTAATTAATGTTGAATTAATCACTAAATAGTGAATAAATATCGATGGCTTCACACCATGTACAAAATAACCCTCCTAGAGGTTAATAATTTGTTGTAATTATGGCTGTACTGTAGATTTTCTTTGGTAGTTGAATGCAATTAAAAACATATATATTATATTGTGTTTTAATGGAACATCAGTGGCTTGATGTAATATTATGTTTGCAACTGTTATGCATTCTTGGATTTTCTCATTGTGTAAAAAAATACATTCCAAAGATATTTCTCAGAAAAATAAAATTGTGATTCATTGAATTATCTCCACAAAGGCCCACCAATGTGATCTTTTTTCTTATGGCAACAGTTTGCAGACATCTATGCAAATATGATATTGCACATGTTTTTGTTGATTTTTCAAAAGTAATTATCAAATGTTAATACTACATATTGCTATGGGGTTATATATAGCTTACGGAGGCTGCTGGGGTTGTGTGTGTGTGTGCAAAGGGTGCTCTGTTGTAACCAAAGTGGAGGCCCCAGGATTGCTTGGGCTGGGCCCTCCTACCAGATTGAGCACTAAGCAATTTTCAGGCTTTTAAAAAGTGTTGACCTGTGATGATTACAGAGAGAGATGGTATATTTATTTTTTATTTTTTTCTAAAAAGATGCATTAGTTCCCATGACTAGTTTCATAAGAGGAAAGGAATGACCGCAAGTGCAAAATGTTTTATTTCTTAGAATTTTTGAAACCTGAAGGTTGTAATTACTCATATACTGTCCATGTGCATCACAATCATTTTTAATTGTATATTCTATTATAATAAAAAGCATATGTTACAAATTCATGTTATCTTTTACCTAACCATATTCTTCCAAGTATTTTCCCTTCACATTACACAAAAAAATAAAATCAGCGGGAAAGATATCAAACTATTCATTGAGAATATTTCAAATTTACTTCATATATTCGTTACTTTCTTGTAAAGTTCATGAATGCACCGACACTACGAAGTTTAACACACAAAACAAAATTGAATTCTCAGCTGTCTGTCCACAAAATACCGTTTTGAAACTGAACTAATAATACTAGCTCGGCATGGCGACCCAGCAGGTATGTCATGTTAACACTAGTGATGTTAAACAGCACAAACTTTCGCATTATTTCTAAATTTGCAATTTTCGAAAATTCGCAGTTTGACAAAAAGGTGAGCCGCACCATTCTTCTATCCGTGGAAAAAAAGCGGTTTTTGAGAAAAAATATTTATAATTTTTGACTTGCTTATATTTCGCGCCAAATTAAACAAAACTACTCATACTTTTAAAAAATCAAAAAACGAACATAACCTTATTTTAAGATCCGTTTTTACGGTTTTTTCATTAAGAAAAAATCTCTTTCTTCAATATTATAGTTGTAGGAAAGATGCCCCCAAAAAATTACACTTGCAATCCATTCTTTTAAGTCACCTTCACACTATTCAAAGACAAAGTTTGATAAAATAGTTTGTGCAATTTTTGAGAAAAATTTGATATTTTTGAGGCTTCATGTAAAATACCTTCAAAAATTAAAATATTCTTTTCAAACTCTCAAAGCTTAAGATCGTTTGCGAAGTATCAATTATAAAGAAAAGCGGCTGAATGGTTTAGGCGCTAGCGTTGACCACAGACGGACAGACATTTTGCCGTCAATCGATTTGTGGGTATCAAGGAGACACAAAACATGGATTCTGGCTACACCATGTGTTAGAGGATATTTTTCTATATTCAGCCACAGGATTTATCCACTTTGTCGTTACCAGGGCCCGGCAAAAAGAGTTTTGCTGACGAAAATGCCCCGTTTTCCGGCGCACGATTACATAACATTCTCCTCTTACGAAGTACCTTCGTACGGACGAGAAAGTAAAAATTTATTTGGGGAGAAAGTATGGCAAAATACTAAAAATAGGCATTAGAAACCTAAAATAAGTAATACAAGGAAAATCTACTTAAACAACTCCAGAAATATAATTAAGTGATTTCTTTTGTTAAAAGACATAAAATAGTAACAATATTTAAAAAAAGCATATGCCAAACTTCCTGGCTCTTGCGCGGATAGCCCATTTTCTGGTTGAAAAAGTATCGATTAAAGTAGTTGTTTAAATTTTTGCATGACTACAAAATTAGGTTTAGCTATCGTCAGTGGAATGAATGATGTAATAATGACTCTTGAAGTCAAGTAGTAAACAAAGGAAAGTGTAGGAGTAGTAAAGTACTTGTCAAGTAGTAAATAAGGGAAAGAGTATTCGTATAGTATTGCACAGCCTTTCACCAGTGAACTCGTAGGTGCATTGAAACCATCAAAAGCACGTGTTCTAGAATTATTTCTTAGAGGGAACCGATTAAGAACTGTACAAACCGATTTGTCGAGAGAAATTGAATGATTTGATCATCTTTTTAGGCAGTTATCCAAAACGCATTTTAGTAGCTTGAAAACAACAACCGTAAGTCATTGACAGATGGACGGAAGGACGGGTTGACGGACGGACGCAAGTCAATTACTGTGTGAGGTTAGGATTAATGCAAATTAATAATTTTTTGACAATGAACGCCTCAAAAATAGTCAAGTGTTAACCCTTTGTGACATGACTGGCACTACAAAATTCTAGACTTCCTTAAAGTCTCAAGTAATCCTTCATACACAGTAAAACTTTCAAATGACATTGCGGTTAAAAATAATAATTAGGGGTGGATTTTGATGACCTAAAACATCGCCAAAAATAATCATAAAATGCTCTCAATATGTTTTTAAAATACCCTAAAAACAAAGAAAAATGAAAAAAAAATCAAAACCAGTTCAGATGAACAACTCTAACTGTTGGATATATTACTGATGAAATCGAGGCTTCTTCCTTTCGTTCAAGTAAGGTCAGTTTGCATCCTTTTTGTTTGGACATTTTTTTACCCGAAAATCTCTGTCTTTAGTTATCCCGGAATCGGCGGAACTGACAATGGCACTGAAAGGCGTCACAGGAACCTTAGATGACATTGCAATTTTTAAGCGAAGAAATTGTATAGGCTTGTCAAGAATTCTGTGGAGAACGTTTGTTGCATCTCGTAAATATTATTTGAAGCAAATACCATTAAAATTATAATAAATTCGATGAAATCAGAGAAAAATGCTTTAACATGACGGAAAAAGTTAAAAAACAACCTAGTCGAAATCGACGAAAGATACAAAAGAGGCATTTAAAAATGGGTAATTTCCTTTTGTCGTAACATAAAAGGAATGTCTTTACTAAAAGGCAAAGAAAAGAGAAAAGAAAAATTAAATTTTATTAAAATCCTCACCCTAATTATAATGCTACTGATAAATAGATGAAGATCTAGATGTGCTTTTAAACACGATATATTAAAATCCTAAGAACATCTAGGCAACTATGTAATCTAAACTAAGAAACCATTTGAGAATTTGCTAGTATCATACGCTGCGAATGATAGAAATGTAATAATTAGGAAAACGAAATCGTAGTATGACGTGTAAACACTACGTAGGAATACGCAGGAGCCTACTTAGAGGTCGCAGTATTACGTGAACGAAACCTGCAAACTTCTCTCGCTTGAATAGGGAACTCGTTGCATCACACAATGAGTGGTTATGAATACTTGATTAATGCCTGCCCATACAGCTGGCAGCTATTTGCCGGAGTTTGTCACCTTCACAATATGATCATTATTTTACGCTTTCGCTTCAACAGACAGATATGTATTATAAAAATGCATGGAGGACAAAGAGTATAAATCAATATTGATGAAAATGACAAAGAGTTTTTAAGAAGTCTTCTAATACAAAGAAAATCGACATGTTTAGAGGGAATATTCTATCCAGTTCTTACTTCTGATTTTGCATAAATTTTCTTTTCAAGACTTGCTGAGGATTTTACGTGCTCTTACTAAATTCTTCCAGCGTAATAGACCTAATTCTACAGTTTTCGTCTCGAGTCTGATTATTGAATTACGACTTTTCTCAAGTTAAATTATCCTCTGGGAGGTAATTGTCTATGTAGCCAGGTGGTAAATTTAAGGTGTTTTTTAGGCGATGTCGGCTTATAAACCGTTTTTTTAGCAAATCTTAAATAGAAAGGTTAGGTCAACTAGAGTAATTTATTCACAATCTGTATTTGTACGCAGAATAGTTTTCACAATGCAAATGATCTTGGCTGTCCGGGTGACGCCGCATCGACGGCTGTGTTGCCGACGTTTCGCGGTGTCATTCGGACAGCCAAGTTCATTTACATGACTCTGACCGCGGAAGCCTACAACTTCACTTAGTATTGACAATTTATTGATATGTATGTAATTGGCGTTATTGGGTCGAATAATCCGACTTCGCCGGCCAGCTACCGGTGTCTCCCATGCCTGGGCCTTGTTAAATTCCCATGCTTGGCGGCAAAAGCGACATGAGGCGAACATGACGTATTCTCTTCACCGTAACTAGCAGTATCCGCCTGCTTGAGCTTTTCTTCGTCATACAGATACAGAAACTGGGACGATTTTAAAGGAAAGCTAAAACTATATTTTTGCTTCTACCGGGAATCGAACCCGGGGACCTAGCACGGGAAGCTAGTACGCTGCCCATGACCCATCCCAGCAGCAATTTATTGATAATATTACATAATTTCTGCAGGGCACAATGACAGAGTACGATAAGTCCATATGGCTTTACAAATGACGTCAATATTTACTGTGCATGCTCGTTTTTCTGCAAGCAAAAATCAATTCTTAAATGACCAGAACGCAAGAACAATCCTACTTTACAAGAACATGGATGAAAAAAGTATTAAAATGCATTTAAATCTGATCCCATTACGATAAATTGCCCTCTATCACGTGGGTAGCGAACGGTTGAAAGCGGGGTGGGTGGGTTGGTGTATTTACAATTGCAGGGTGACAGACGTGCAATGGAGGGGGCGGAGGCGCTGTGCGGGCGCCATCCCAGCTGGCCCGCAGCTCACGCCGCCGCCGCGCCATCGCCGCTCTCGCTGCCAGCTCTCCCCGCCCCGCCCCGCCCCGCCGCCCAACGCAAACACCACCTATTCGCGCGCTTAGCTTAGCGAACGCCTGTTAACCCTGGAGCAGCGAGCGGGGGAAGAGGGAGAGAGGCGCTGGGCTGGGCGGGGCTGGGCGGGGCTGGGCGGGGCTGGGCGGGGCTGGGCGGGGCTGGGCGGGGCGGCAGGGGGAGCTGGGGGGGGCAGGGGGAGGCGGGGCAGGGGGTGGGGATGGGGCGGGGCTGGGCGGGGGGGCAGGGGCTGGGCGGGGGCTGGGCTGCGGGGACGGGGCGGGGGGCTGGGCAGGGACTGGGCAGGGGGCTGGGCTGGGGGGGGCTGGGCGGGGCTGGGCGAGGGGCTGAGCAGGGCTGGCCGGGGGTGGGTGGGGGTTGGGCGGGGGGCTGGGCGGGGAGCTGGGCAGGGGCTGGGGGGGACTGGGCGGGGCTGGGCGGGGCTGGGCAGGGGCTGGGCTGGGCGGGGCTGGGCAGGCTGGGCGGGGCTGGGCGGGCTGGGCGGGGGCTGGGCGGGGGCTGGGCGGGGGGGCAGGGCGGCTGGGCAGGGGCTGGGCGGGCTGGGCGGGGCTGGGCGGGGGGGCTGGGCGGGGCTGGGCAGGGGCTGGAGGGGGCTGGGCGCTGGGCGGGGCTGGGCAGGGGCTGGGCGGGGCTTGGGGGCTGGGCAGGGGGCAGGGGGTGCAGGGGGAGGGGGTGGGCGGGGACGGGCGGGGTGGGCAGGGGCGGTGCAGGGGCGGTGCGGGGGGCGGGACGCGGCGGTGCGGTGCGGGGACAGGGGGACGGGGGCATGGAGCGGGCGTGGGCGAGGTGGGAATGGGGCGGGGACGGGGCGGGGGTGGAAGGGCGCTTGCAGAGTGGACGGCGGTCTCTGCAAGAAACAGATTCGCGGCGGTGACCCTGGCAGGGCGTGTGGGGCTCTGGCGGAAGGGCGGAAGCAGATTCCACACGGCAGCGGGGGAGAGTGGACGGCGGTCTCTGCAAGGGGCTCGCGCCGCGGCGGTGACCTCGAGCGTATTTCTGGCGGAACACGAAACAGATTCCGCGACAGCGGAAGTGGCGGGGCGAGCGTGGGGGCTGGAGTAAGGGCGGAGGCGGGGGGAGGAGGCAATGAAGGTGGTGGCAGGATTATTAACTGATTAATTAATTAGCGATTCCTGGCGGGTCAACTGCTAAGGTTATTAGTTCCGTAACTGTAGTACATGTTTTTATCGCGGGAGATGGCTGTTATCTTCCGCCGCTAAATGGCGAGTTCCTTCGGCTTGCGGGGTTTTCCCCTACCAGATATCTCCCACCAATGGGGCAACGCTCTAGCCGGGACAAGCACTAATCTCCCACTGGCCTCTCGGCATTTGTGGCAGTGTAATACAAGCACGTTTAAGTGTGTGTAAGAAAGGGTTGAGGATAGGACAAGGAAGATGAAGGAAAAATCGCGCGCGGAACGTGGCCTGTGTGTTGATTGAAAAAAACAACAAACAAACAGGGAAAACTACCGATCAGAGCCGCTGCCCGCTATAATTCTCTTCCAGACAGCGACTGAATTCGACCTAGCTGAGAAACTAATGTGGAAAGTCGAAAGTCTGCCACCGTCGGTACTCGAACCGCCGGAC
Source organism: Teleogryllus occipitalis (assembly GCA_011170035.1). NCBI lineage: Eukaryota > Metazoa > Arthropoda > Insecta > Orthoptera > Gryllidae > Teleogryllus > Teleogryllus occipitalis. The sequence continues at coordinate 25,465 of BLKR01005923.1, forward strand.
CTCCCGGTCAGAGGCACTGCAGTGACATCAATTGACGCCCTGAGCCACCTAAGCCTTTATGGCGGGGATTTGTGTGGGGGTGGGTGAGAGGGTGGAAATCGTTGTTTGTCGTCTGCGCTCCGTAGTACTGACCGTAACCGTACAATGACTACGTGTTAGATGACGAATAATTTATCTTTTAATATTTATGCGAATCAGATTGAAATGCATTTCAGAACACTTATTTTGTTGCATGATTTTTGTAATGATATAAAGTGGATCTTGAGACCTGACACTTCATAATTTATATTTATTTGTAGGAAAGTAAACATAAAGTTAATAAATGCTTAATGTATTAAGTAATTAGGAATTAATGTTCTTTCCTTGTGATTTCAAAATATTCTGATAAGTTTTAATCTCATAATTCTAGTAACCGTATCGCGAGTAAACAGACGGAACATTAAAACTGCAAGTGTCGTTTTTCTATTTTTTTCCATTTTGTTTATTATCCAATTTTTAGAAATGGGTTATCATTTTGAATTAAATAATATCGAAAGAAAAAAACTACCCATTTTTCTTTGAATTCATTTTCGTGGTTTCATTTTTCAATGGGTCATATTGGTGAACATTTGGAAATCAATGCATCACATTCAATGATTGACAATATGAAAATGTGAATTTGACTATCCATCCATTTCGCAGATGTAATGGATGTAAGGGTGTACCCACCTGCCGCGTCCTCAGCTGCTCCGGGCCTGACGAGTGGAGCTGAAGTCTGCTTCGGTCCTGACGAATGGAGCCGAAGTCTGCTTCGGGCCTGACGAGTGGGGCCGAAGTCTGCTTCGGGCCTGACGAGTGGGGCCGAAGTCTGCTTCGGGCCTCACATGTGGGGCCGAAGTCGCGAGCAAACGAGGATAGCGCATGGCAACCGAGGATCCAAAAAGACGAAACCACGTCCGTCTTCTCAGTGGTTCAATTTATTCGGAAACTTCAACTATTATGAAAAGAAATAATTTTAGGCCCTGGTGGGCGAATCGTTACCAAGAGCCTGGGCGATTGTCAGCCGAACTATGAAATATAATTATTACAACATGCGCCTTACGAATATACGTGGTTAAGTTTACTTCATTACAATTTTCCAGCTTTGACACTTTTGTTTACAATAATCGCAGAATTCGTATCTCCACTGGATCGGAACCAGGGTCATCGTGGTATCGATAATAAAAATGCCATATTGCTATGAAAGGAATTATACGGTTATTGGCATATAAGTATAACAAGTCGATTGTTCCAATCGTTCACTGTTACACTTGAAGCGTGTTGTTTCTTCTCATCCTGGCACTTCGTAAGGAGTGCAGTATTGTCATGGAGAAAAAAGACTGCTCTGTCCCTAGGTAAATAAGCATGATATAAGATGTTGACAGAAAATATAGTAACAGAAAATAAGTGTAAAATATTACAAAAGACATGGGTATAATTTTATTAATTCAAATAGAGAATCGATACTATCGAGGATCGATCGAGATTTTGCATAATAGTATGAGCACACCGAATTGTTTAAAGGGATGAAGATATGTCAAGAAAAGGCACAAGAGGACGGGAAGCTGAGAATGAGAAAATATTGGCTGGAAGAGCAAGAAAGGATTCGTAGGAAATGCGAGTTGGAAGGGGAAAATTGTGAACATTTGCTCTGTGTAAGTCAGTAATGACTCTATAGAATTTGGAATCAGAAGGCTGGTGCCAATTTCGGGAAAAGCAAGGTTGATTTTTGAGGAGGGAGAGGAGAGACGCTGGTTTATGAAATAAAGGAGATCACAGTAGACTGGTGAATGAACGTTCAAAACCTAAAACAAGTGGATACAAAGCAGTAAATAAGTGATTGAAAGGAGGGAGTAGGAGCAATTAGAATAAAAATAGTGGTATTAGAATCTTAGGAGGACTTTTAAAATTTCTCGCTATCAGTTCCGCATGTCTGCGACCAACCATCTATGATACTCCACAAGATAAATGCCCTCTATTTCACCTTTAAATTAGCTGTGTATGTCTGTGAGATAATGTAGGAAATCCACAATTCGAACGATGGGTATTCTAGCCCAGTGACCACAGAAAATTCCCGTTATTTCTTTGACAGAAGAAGTTTGATTGATTGATTGATTTTTTCGTATTTCCGGGCGCGTCAACTGCTTGGTCATTATTCCCGTTAGTGTACTGCATGTTTTTTTCTCGGGAGATGGCGGTGATCTTCCCCCGCTGGATGGCGAGATCCGGTGCCGACCTACCGTCGGCTAGTGGTGTTTTCCCCCTAACCAGGGCTCGCCCACCAGCGGGGCACCGCCCCAGCCGGGACAAACTGTAAGGTCCCGGAATATGTGGTAGTGTAGTGCATGTTAGTGTAAGTGTGTGTATAAGGGGAGAGGATAGGACAAGTAAGAGGAAGGACAGATCGCGCGCGGTCCGTGGCTCGTTTGTTAGGGTACTGCTCCAGCATTCGCCTGGTGTTGATCGGAGAAACCACGGAAAACTACCGGTCAGAGCAGCCGGCCGTTAGAATTATCCTCCAGACGGCGACTGAATTCGACCTAGCTGAAAAGCTAGTGTCGAAAATCGTGCCGCCGTCAGGACTCGAACCTAGGACCTCCCAGTCAGAGGCGCTGCAGTGACATCAGTTGATGCACTGAGCTACCGTTCCTGATGACAGTAGAAGAAATGAAGCACATTGTATTGTAATAAAGCTTGTTTAAATGTAATACTGTATGTTCTATGTTGGCAAAATAAAGACTTTTTGACTTTAAAAATTGTTTGCATGAGTCTGCGAATAATGTTTCAGCTCTCCATCGCGAGGTATCCTTTAGAAGAGTCAGATATTTTGTTCCTTTATCGAAAAATAATCTAGATTCCGGAGCTTAATAAAAGCAAAATAAATTGTTTAATTTGTCACATTTTGAAATTACAGAGTAAAATTCAATAAGTAGTCGAGAATTCTGACATTATAAATAGATGGTATCCACAAAAAAACACAGACCATTTGACATTCCCGTCTTACACAATAGTCAAGTGTGTTGCATATTCATTTGCCTTGGAGTCAATGTACTCGAATACTAAGCTCATAGACAGTTGTGAGTTTTGTATCCTTTACTTTGAAATTACACCATCTTTCCACATTTGTAAGTCGAATTATTATCACAGATCTGAGCTGAGTTTCATGAAAATTTTATCATCCGATGTTTTGGTTAAATTTCGTTCATTGTAAGACCTACTACTAACACCCATTAGCAATGCAACTAATGCCCATTAGAAGATGTCAGAGCTGTAGACGACGAGGAAAGATTAAGATTTCATATTCGTTAAGAAACCACTACACGGAGTTAAAGTCACCCCTACTGTCTGTTACCACACATCCGTAGCACTGAGGTTCCTGAAGGGAAGAACATTTTATATAAATCAACAGTACATCTTTTGTCCATAAACAGAGGCTCTACACAAATAAATATAGAGGAATTCTCAACGGAATGAAGCGATAGGACTGTCGGAATACGTGATTAAAAATGTTTGTTTTTTCTGAATCAATCTTCGAATATATATCACAGGTAAATATTAGTCTAATGTAAAATAACGAGTGCAATAATATCTTTTAACATATTCTAAAGGATTTTTGTAAAAGATGGACCTGTTGAACGCCTTATAGTGACGATACGATAAACTGTCATTCAATATTTTCGTGTCATTTATGATAATAAGTTTCATTAGTATTGTAACAGACAAAAAATAATTTTTAAATATATGGTAATACAGAGGTTTTTTGATGTGATATGGCTTAGACATAACAAACGGATACAGTTTCAAGAGGAGAGATACAGAAAGAACTAAACAGAACATTGGGCAGAAACGAATTGGACCGAAGAAAAAAATATATCAACTAACAAAAATAAAAACAAAAAACAAACAATATATTGAAGAATCAGGCCAAAGAGCTTTTAAAATAATATTTTTCTGCAATTTATTTAAAAATATATTCAGGTAGCTTCTCGCACTACCTATTAGCTCAAATAACAAGGCGACGAACGTTGGACCGAAGAAAAAATATATCAACTAACAAAAATAAAAACAAACAAAATATTGAAGAATCAGGCCAAAGAGCTTTTAAAATTAAATTATTTCTGCAATTTATTTAAGGGGGTCCGGTAGGTCCTATCTCGCCCATGTTAAATTAGCAATTTTTAGTGCACCTTTTCTCATAAACTATTTGATGAACTTTTTTGAAAAAAATTGAGAGCATTTTACCTACCCTCTACTTATATTTAACGTGAGGAATTTGCAATATCTAACTTAGTTGTTGTTTAAAAATTAATTTTTTGAACATGAACAAATTTTTACATTTTATTATATTAGAAATCATTTTTTTCAAATCTAATAAAGAAAACACAAAAACCCTGTGTTAAAATATTGTTAACAATATGGTGTAGTACTGCTAAAAATTTCATGGATTTATATTTAATAGTTTTTGAGAAAAGGTACACTGTATAAGAAAAATTACAACTTACGGAAAACAGCATTTAAAGATTTTAGTGCATCCCAGCTGCATAACTTGTACAGTTTTTGGCTTACCAACATTTCTCCTCTTTTTAAAAAAGCGAAGAAAACGTCTGCCCATTTTAAAAGAGAAGAAATCGATAACATTAGCAAAGAAATACACAATCAAATATTTGTGTAATCACACAACACGACAAACAGCAACACAACTTCTAAAAAAAAGCACGTGGACTAGTATGTATTTGAACTTTGAGAGACAGATGAATATCAAATAACGCCACAGAGTAAATAGATAGCATTTCAGCGGACTTCAGATAGTAATTTTTCACATATCGAGCGGGAGATTCAAAAATGTCTAGAAAATTTGGAACTCAGTACTCCTTTATTCGACCTGTCAAAATACTGTCAGTTCATCAGGGGCGCCACGCCCCCTCCTCATGTTCTTTAAAAATTAATTGCAGCAACTTATGAGCTACAAAAGTATATGTATTATATACCATTGGAAAGGTGAAAAATCAAACTATTTAAAACTGTTAAAAAGTAAAAATTGATTTTTTTTTAAATTTTTGCATTACCGGACCCCTTTAAAAATATATTCAGGTAGCTTCTCGCACTACCTATAAGCTCAAATAACAAGGCGGCAGCACGAACGCTGGACCGAAGAAAAAATATATCAACTAACAAAAATAAAAATAAAAACAAAAAACAAAATATTGAAGACTCAGGCCAAGAGCTTTTAAAATAATATTTTTCTGCAATTTACTTAAAAATATATTCAGGTAGCTTCTCGCACTACCTATTAGCTCAAATAACAAGGCGACAGCACGAACGCTGGACCGAAGAAAAATATATCAACTAACAAAAATAAAAATAAAAACAAAAAACAAACAAAATATTGAAGAATCAGTCCAAAGAGCTTTTAAAATGATATTTTTCCGCAATTTACATCTTACATACATTCAGGTAGCTTGTCGCACTACCTATTAGCTCAAACAACAAGGCGACAGAACGAACGCCGGAGCTGGCTATCTTTGCAGAGGGTACGAAGCACGCGCGCGGCCGTGCGGGTGCAGGCGGCTGTGGCTTCGCGAATGGTGTCGTAACACGTCGATCTATTTACTTGTACCCGATCGGCGCGGTGGCGCGGTGCGTTGCCAGAGCAGCTGTGGCGTAACGCTGGACCTATTTGGAGCGTTCGTTATCACTCGTGGAGAGCGCTGTGCGGTGCGGCGCCGCGCCGCCCCGCGCCGGAGCGACCTCTGGCCCTGACGCGCAGGCGCCTCCCGCCCTCGTTGCCATGCAGCGCGCAGCCGGCAGCCGCCACACGCCCAGGCGCCACGCGACACACAGCTGACGGAAGCGGTGGTTTACCCGTACGCCCCCTTCAAGCACGGCAACTCACCCCCAAGATTTTACCTGTGACCGGGAGGTCCCAGGGTTGCAGGCCCAGGCGCCACGCGACAAACAGCTGACGAAAACGGACGACAGGAATCAGTGTTTTGCCCGTACGCCCCCTTCAAGCGCGGCAACTCACCCCCAAGATGTTACCTGTGACTGGGAGGTCCCAGGGTTGCAGGCCCAGGCGCCACGCGACAAACAGCTGACGAAAACGGACGACAGGAATCAGTGTTTTGCCCGTACGCCCCCTTCAAGCACGGCAACTCACCCCCAAGATTTTACCTGTGACTGGGAGGTCCCAGGGTTGCAGGCCCTGGCGCCACGCGACAAACAGCTGACGAAATCGGACGACAGGAATCAGTGTTTTTCCCGTCCGCCCCCTTCAAGCACGGCAACTCACCCCCAATATTTTTCCTCTGACTGGGAGGTCCCAGGGTCGCAGGCCCAGGCGCCACGCGACAAACAGCTGACGAAAACGGACGACTGGAATCAGTGTTTTGCCCGTCCGCCCCCTTCAAGCACGGCAACTCACCCCCAATATTTTACCTGTGACCGGGAGGTCCCAGGGTTGCATGCCCAGGCGCCACGCGACAAACAGCTGACGAAAACGGACGACAGGAATCAGTGTTTTGCCCGTCCGCCCCCTTCAAGCACGGCAACTCACCCCCAAGATTTTACCTCTGACCGGGAGGTCCCAAGGTTGCAGGCCCAGGCGCCACGCGACAAACAGCTGACGAAAACGGACGACAGGAATCAGTGTTTTGCCCGTACGCCCCCTTCAAGCACGGCAATTCACCCCCAATATTTTACCTCTGACCGGGAGGTCCCGGGGTCGAGTCCCGACGGTGACAAGATTTTTCGACGCTAGCTAGTCCTTCGACACTTCGGTAACTAGTCCAATTCAGCTTCTATCGGGAGGAGAATTCTAACGGCCGGCTGCTCTGATCGGTAGTTTTCCGTCGTTTCTCCGATCAACACCAGGCGAATGCCGGAGTAGTTCGCTAACAAAAGGCCCACAGACCGCGCGCCATCTTTCCTTTTTTTTCTTGTCCTTTCCTCTCCCCTTACTTACATGCACTTACACTTACATGCATGGCACTATCACACGTATCGGAAGACCGGTCGGGAGCTTAGAGCTTGTCCCAGCAGGGACGGTGCCCCGCTATTGGGAGATACATGGTTGGAGAAAACACCGTTATCCGACGTGTAGATCGGCACTTCATTTAGTGGGGAAGACCACCGTCAAATCCCGAGAGAAAACATACACTACACTTACGGGACTAATGACTTCAGCCGTTGATGCGTCTTGAACAATAAATCAATCAATCCGCTACAAAAGCAGACTGTGGGGAGGGTGTATATTTGTACATTCATACTTCAATATTACATTACAAAGATTGGTGATATTTTATTGATGCCTTGCATTTCATGCTAACCGGAGTTCACTTCGTTTTGTCTGCCATTTAGCCCTTATAATAAAAAAAATGAAGCACAAGCTTCAAATTTACGTTTTATTTCTTTATCCTAGCTCCCAGTGAACTCTTGGAGAGTTATTCACTGAATAGTCATTCCAAAATATTGTCTTTCCGATACATATTTCTCTCTAGGGAGTAGAGAGAAAGTTATGTAATGCTGCGCGAAAAAACTGCGAATTTTCAGCAGAAAAACTCTTATTGCCGGGCCCTGGTAACGAAAAAAGTGGATAAATCTACTTGCTAAATTTAGAAAAAAAATCCTTCAACATCTGGTTAGCCAGAAGCCATGTTTCGTAGGTTCTTGGGAGCGAAAAATCGATTTCGGCAAAACGTCTGCCGTCCGTCTGTCTGTCCGTGAACAATGATAGTATAAACCTTTCACCCAATTTTCTCCAATATTGAGATTCCCCAATCGATTTGGCTGATGTTGCTTCCCACTGAATTTAAAACCGATATTTTCCTTTTGGGGGATTCTTTACAAGAAGCCCCTGGGACATTTTAAAAAATGTCAAAAAGATGGCATCAACGTGTTTGATTAAATTTTGTTGTTGGTGCAAAGGACGTTTAAGAAAATGGTGCGGGCCTCACGTTCGTTGCAAACTCTGACTTTTCTAAAATTGCCAAAGTTCGAAATTTTCCCGGCGTCTTCCTATGACTACAATTGTGAAGATAGAGATTTTCCCCTTAACCCTAGATTACAAAGGCGACCTGTACCAAGCATTATTACAAAGGCGACAGCCAGACTATCTGACAGACTACTGTGGGTAAATATAAAGTATTAAAACTCATTTTTACAATGAAATAATCCATTTCAATTGGCGAGAAATGCGGGACACTGTTACGTGGTTTTATCAGTAGTCAACAAAATCATAATCTATTAAAGCAATCGATAGAGATTTAGTTTAGTTATTTTGGGTTATCACATTTCCATTTTTAATATTGTTCTACGGCGATATCGAACGAAAATATTCCTCAAGAAAGAAATTTCCTTCTCGTATATATAATAACAGAAAACGTCGGACATTACAACACTGAAGACTTACATTAAACAATGAACAGGCGAACGCGTTTGGTATTTTGCTGATTGCTACGTTCCAGGAACTACGATGAGAAGCATCTCCGCACACTCTCCACACTCAATTGATCGATATTAATTGCCAATGATTTCGCTTCCATAAACATCTCCAAGACGGACACGGACGCGAGGGACAGCAACATAGCCACTAGGCTCGTCCTTTATCACTACACGTTGCCTCGCCAGAGTGCAGAGTTGGGCCAGCCAGCACTCAAGTTGTGTGCAGCGACGTTTTGTGGAGGCAAAGAAAAGCTGCCAGGACCTATCAAAGCACATTCACCTTTCAACACTCCATTCTATTCCAATTACATTATACGTTCTCTTCCATCATTCCTTATTCCAACTCATTCTACAACGAAAGGAGCAGAATCATAGGGCTGGCGGTTGGCGGTGAGTCCGAGTGGGTAGTTGTCCCGGGTGGGGGGTCCCTCTCAGCCCTCTTTCGTTCCTGAAAATGTACCCTTTCCCTCATAAAAATTGGCCGGCAAAATTCTATCTTCCCAACCGCGCCGACAAACTCGGACACCCCGTGACCAGGGGGAGGGACGCGTTGACCAATGGTTAGAAGGTAGAACCACAGTTGTCTGCGATTGGTGCAACATTCCAAGGGGTAGAAAGGACGCTGTCTCTGATGGAGGTGGCTAGTTCGTTTACGTACGAGGCGGAAATATGGAACGTACGAGGCGGAAATTTTGCCGGCCAATTTTTGGGAGGGAAAGGGTACATGAAAGGAAAAGAACAGAGGACTTTTTTTCGAATTGCTATGTTTATCATTACATTTTCATCAAATTGTTGTAACATTTATTTCTCATGCCATTTATTTTATGTAACATCAGATGAGTTCACTTTCTCAGGGTAAAACAGAGCTGCTCTTTGCATTCTTTTTCATATAAATTTACTAGCGGTCCCCGGCAGACGTTGCCCAGCCGCAGAATATGTTCAACACAGAAACGAAAGCTACCCACAATCCGTGCGCCGATATGATGCGCATGGTCGCCATATTGAAAGTGTGTAAACAGGTGTATGACCCGGCATTTGTTGCGTGGTGAAACGGTGGTGAAGGTGCCTTTTATTTCCGTTTTACTCGTATTTGGTGTGTGTGTATAACTAGCAAAAACATACGTAATATGAGGGGACATTTGTTTCGTATAGGGAAATATTAATATCGCAAATAGACAAATAATAACAAATAAAGATAAAAAGGTAAATAATTATAAATACATAACAAGTAGTACAACTGAATGGCACGAACTTTCTTGAATTAATTTTCTATTTTCTTTGGCCTGGGCTAGTTTATCGGACTTCCCATATACTCTAGCCAGCTGCCATCTATCTCCGCCCAAAATACATTTTTTGAAATTTTCTCAATTCTTCAGTCTCCTTACAGTAGAACCGAAATATAACTCTAAAAATACTAAAGATGAGTAAAACCTCGCCCTAAATGGCAATTTTCATTAAAACATTTGGAGCCGTTTTTAAGAAAACATAGTTTAAGCGTTACTAAAAATGCGACATTAAAGCTCTTTTTCACAGAAATTTTTTGAGTTTTCGGAAAACTTTATTCGAAATCATTTAAAGCACTTTAAAATACAAATGCAATAGTGTTTACAAATTGCTGGAATTGTGCGTACTAACGGCGTGAGAAATATTTACAAAATACATTAGTGTAATTTTTGAAAATAACAAACTAATACACCAAAATTAATTTTATGTCGTAATAAACAATGCGGGGGTCAACTAGTGGACCGTCTCCTCGTGGTGACCCCTGGGTAATGATAAAGGTTCACAAAACTATTGCAGCACTACTTCCAATCATACTGCATTTCTCTATGTTTTCTATTTGGTCTCTCTTGACCCCTTGTTACATCTTCGACCCCATCGCTATTAGGTTTCGAGGGCTAGGGTGTCATTCATTTCTTGGTGTAATCTGTTCTGGAGTTTTAATTGTTGTTGTTGTTGTTGTTGTTGTTGTTGTTGTTCTCTCTTCTCTACAATTTGTCTACTTCCTCTCCTTCACTCTCCTGGGATAGTATCCCTACCCACCACAAAGTATGTGTGAAGACTATGGCGGTCCAAGAGGCAATGTCGAACCATGCGAACATTACAGTGGCTCGAGGAGAGGTAGTAGCAGCCCTCTCTGCAGGGTTTTATACGCAGAGAAGCTGAGATAGAAGCTTTAAGATGGCAGCCCCATTACTATCCTTTTCCTACGCAGCGCTTGCAGCGCGGTCAGGGGACATCACCCCGCCAAATTTCTCAAAGATTCATGCCGGAATGATTCTTTTATGTCAACATATTGTGACATACCGATATGTCACATGAAAATAAACTAACATTTATTTGTAGACTATATGGTGGAACATGCATTAGGAAATATCACGAGAGCAAGAGCTTAGCAACAACCGTGAATAAACAATGTAGTTTTTGTGTTTTGTAAATGCATTAAGAGGTGGCTGGATGCCGAAAGTCGAAAATTTGGTATTGGGCGAAGAAGTTTAGACGATCGAAAGGTCAGCTACACCAAAATATAACGAACGTATGGATTGGCTGGGTGAGAGAAGGACGATCAAATGTTATAAAAAAAGAGGAAGGTAGTTTAATACGAAGTCTTCGAGGGGTGAATCATGCAGGAAGATTTCATTCTGACCGGCATCGCGTTTCTGAACTGATCGTAGGTTCGTGAGAGGGAACGAGTATAATACAGATAGAATCGGGTTATCAGATCGTGAAATTTTAAGGACAGTAAATGATATTGCAGATATTGCATGTGGAAGTAATATTGATGCATAAATTGAGACTTTGTCGGGAGTGGTAATCGAGTAATAGATTTCGGGACTATGTCATAGGACGTAATCGGGACTGATAATTTTGATAGTTTGAGACCAGCTTGGATAGGGGCAGAAGAGGATTTCTTGGGACTTTGGACTACGGCAAGCTCGCAAGATATTTCGACTGAGACGTCTACGAGGGACATCAACGAAAAATAGATAAGTTAACCGCGGTATACAAATGTAAATTCAAAGATAACTTGATCAAAGGCCTAACATAAAATAATTTATTAAATTCACTAAATTGTTTATTAAAAGGTAACAATAAACTTTGTTAAATTTTGTTCTTTAGAAAAGAAAGTGATCTTTCATTTAGTCAATCCAAACAGTAATGAACTAGGAATAGAATCATTCTATTTCAGATTCCCAGCTGCGCTGTATAGTCTGCGGATCCTATAATCCATTATAAAGGTAATAAGGATTATAATATATCGTGACCCATTGACCCAGCAAGCCGGACGCTAAGATCTTTGCCAGATATTAATGTACGTTCATTACATATTTTGTTGCACCTAACGAGGGGCGATTATAGTTGTTTTATAGATATGAGGAGGACGATTCATTACATTATAGTTTTCTTTCATATGAACCGAGTGTCCTATAGGAAGAGATGCAGATATGTAAACTGATTTCCCTAAGAAAAATACTGAGTTTTCTCTCTCTCTCTCTCTCTCTCTCTCTCTCTCTCTCTCTCTCTCTCTCTCTTTCTCTCTCTCTCCTCCTTTCTCTCTTTCCCTCTCTCTCTCTCTTTCAGTCCGTATGTCCGTCTCCCTCTCTCTCTCTTTCTCTTTCAGTCCGTCTGTCCATCTCTCTCAACCCGTCTCTCTCTCTATGTATCTCTCTCTCTCTCTCTCTCTCTCTCTCTCTCTCTCTCTATATATATATATATATATATATATATATATATATATATATATATATATATATATATATATATATCTGTATCTATCTGTCTCTCTCTCTGTCAGTCGCGCTCTATCTGTCTGTCTCTCTCTATCAGTCTATCTCTATCTGTCTCTCTCTTTTCGACTTTCCTGGTGTCGTTCTGTCTCTGTGTGTTTGTGTCTCTTGTCTCTGTCTCTCTATGTCACTCTTTGTCTCCGAATCTTTCTCTGTCTGTCTGTCTCTCTCTCTCTCTAACACACACACACACATACGCCCGCCGCTGTCCTGACTTGTCGGTGTCGCCCTGCGTCACACGGTAAAGCTCAGCAACAATGAAGGTCGGGTGGAGCTGAGTTTGAATTAAAATTATGCGCAAATTTGTGGTGCAGCACCATCCAATGGAGTCACAAGAAAACTGACAGCTTATAAACTTTCTGGGTGAACAACACGTAGATCTGCCAACTTCATGGAGATCGGTCACATGGTATCGGAGTTTATTTCTCTTATACCAACCTCCACTTTTACATATACAGATTTAATAATTTTTGAAAATCGATTTTGTCGGTCATGTCACTATTAAAAAAATAAAATCGCACTTGTGTTGAGCCAATCTTGCAATATAGTCGATCGCATATACGTTGTAAGTCGATGCAATACCGACAAACTTCGTTCATTTCCAATTTGACGTTTATGGAATATTTCATTCACCCCAAATCCCAAATGGGTATTTTACCCAATTTTTCGTCTGGGTATAGCTACCCGCCAAATCCACCGGGTCTGATCATAGAACCCAACAGAAGAGTAAAGAGATAAGACTGCTATGGAGGAGTTGGAGGGAATCATAGGACCTGCCTGTGACCTGTCAGTAACTGACGATATTTACACGTGCAGATTTTTGATTTAGGAATCAATGGCTATGACGTAGTTTTCCATCTCAAACAAAGCATTGCTCTTAATCTATCTTCCCACCATTCATCACGTCAGTTGAGTCAAGCGTAAGACAAAACATCGCGCTCTTCGATGGACGCAGGCTTCAGTGGAGAGATAACGGTGCACTATATCTCCAAGATAAGAATTCTCGCTTGTACTAGACCACTTTAGATCAAAAAATGTGGTCGCTCAATAGTAATAATTTTAAGATGTTGAATCTAAATCCTTCCTGACTAGTAATTTTAAAATCGAACCTAACATGTACACAATGTTCTTTTCTTATCAATTACACAATTTAAAACAATGTATACGATAAATATGTTTTACTAGAGGTCAAATGTGTAGCGACATTGCCCCACCCATAGGTTGGACAGTATTGTTTATTTTATGCTCTATCCAGAAATTGTTTCACGAAGTTGTAATGTAGAAATCTTTTAGAGACATGTTTGAATTAATTTGAATGAAATTGTTTAATATTACTCCTAAGATTTTGAAATAAGTTTATGCCAATACCCGAAGAAGACGAAAAACAATTGTCGGAATGTCGTGTTGTTTGATACCAATTTGATAAGCCACCAATAGTTGCGAACTGTTTGTATGAAGTACGTCGTTAATAAAGTAATATAACATCGTAAGAAACACCGTTTGTATGAAAGCAGCCCAATCCACATAAACTCCAAATGCTACAAAATAAATGACTGGGGTAAATTACCAAATCCCCGTGGTTTGTAAGCAAGCAACAACTACACAAAAAACTAAAAATAGAACCCATTCAAGACTATATAGTCAAGATTTCAAAAAACTTCCGATATACGTACTCGCAGAATCCCCAGCTTCTACAATTTACCATCTAGGTAAGACTCCCAGACAACCACACAGAATCAACTCACACTACCCTAAGGACATTTTCAAGGCTCCTTAACCGTTTGAAAATGTAATTTCACGCGCGCACGCCCGCAACCCTGCACGCCCGCACGCACACACACACACAATACTACCTAACAGTACCAAAGCTTGCTCAGCTCATGTTACTTGTCAATCGAACGTACTTATGCCGGAAGTGAATTGACACTTAGACCTGAGAATGATTCAGCCTATAATGTTATGTAATCCTTGTATCAACACTCTTGAAAGGCAGAAATGCCGAGCAAGAAATAAAATAAAAAAAGAAACCCGGCATTGTTCGGGTATTTATTACAATCATCTGTTAGGTAGCAGCCATGCATACCGTTGCCTGGGAATTACGTAAATGTGTCTCATATTAACACCAATAACTACACGTTCTGCACATGTTTACGCAAAAAAGCGAAGAATAATAACATTTACAATTTGCATTGATGAAATATAATGAGTTAATATCAAACTGAAGAACCCTACGTTGCCGGGGATTCATTTAACACAATAATATAGAATTATTACATAAAAAATTCTAATCCCACCTTGTTCTGCGTTCTTTTATCTATTTTAGTGTATCCCTTCCCCCATAGCCTTGTTCTCCTTAACTGCAATTAAACCAAGAACCTTTTCATACAAAAATACAACAAACATGTGCGTTTATACTTTTATTATTATGCACAAAAACTATTTCCAACTTACCTTTGTGAATATATTTGTGCAGGAAATGTGGCACAATGAACTGTTCACAATTAACAATGGAATGTAAAATAAACATCTACACTTATAAGCATTTCCATGTTTTAGATTCATGATATTTTTTCAATAAATTATCTTTTGTACATTTAATATATTCATACCCATTTACAATTAAGATCAATTAAAAAAATACCTTTATAAATGTAGTATATGTGAAGAAAATTGGCAAAGATTAGCATTTCGAAATAGAAAATGTTCACATTACGTAATTGAATGTAAAATTAACAACCAAATCAGTGAGGGTAATAAACAATTTTAATAATAGTTTCAATATTATATCTAGTAACATTTTTCATTCATTATTAATACCTAACTTCGACTAAATGCCTCAGTACAACACGTAGATAGTTGCAGTTGTCTGCTATCTGCTTTCGGTTCATTTGTTTGATATTTTTATTTTAACAATGGGTAAATTACCATAGATGTGCTGCGTATACACAAGCAATTTTTTATATCACATTTTTTGTAACATTTTGAATCACAACTACGTTATGTTCGATCCTTGGTCAACAGTATTCGTATCAAATTTGGGAGCAATCACTCCAACCATAATAATTCTTTTATAACACTTAACCATTGTAAACAACTTTACTTTTAATAATTAAAATTTTTCAAAGAATTGTTACCCCAAACGGGACTTGAATTGGGACCCCGAATCTCCTGGTTTATGCCTAGTTGCTCTAACCACTGAGCTACTTTATTTGTAAACATCAAAAAGTAGAAGATAATGTGTACAATTGCTCTCTTCAGTAAATCAAGTTCTACATCATTATGGGTTTGTGTTACCACATCGTTGGAATGTCAACTTCTGGGAGAAAATACTGAGGGGCATTGGAGCCACATCAGAGCAGGCTTTGAAGAGGTGCTTCCACGAATGCGTTCAGTGAAGCCACTGATAAGGTGTGAGATAAGAGCTGTCTCACATGCACGAGTCAAGGACCCCAGGAAGCTTTTTCTCAAAAAATGGCACTATCGCCGCACAGCAAGACTGCATGGCAACAGACGCCGCTTCCACAGACTTCGTGGATGAATAACTTCGGTACGCTTGCCCCGTACGGACTTCTGAAGGGCGTGATGCGACTATCTAGGATAAATGCTCGCGGGTGAAGATAGGAATATTCGCTGTCAATCATTTATAACGGTTATTGCGGATCACCTAGATAGCTTTCCTTCGCAGAATTTTCCACCCTTTCATGGATGTGAACTATTCTCGTAGTTAGATGATCATACAAGTGGCGTTGTAGGTACGACTAAATCGTTGCTGCGCCAATTCTCTGAAAAATGTGAATTAATTACCTATGAATAAATCCATGGATTTAAAATCATTTGTATTCTATTTGTTTGAACTGTTTGAACTTTCCTGTCTGTTGTGAATGTTTTTAAAGATAGTCATGCTAGAAGTTCGCCTCAAAACAGAAGACTCATATCTTGTGAGCATTCTGAATAGTGTTTACCGATGCTCGTTGTAGCGAACGACCGCATAATACAACGACATTAAGTTCTTTTTCATTCTAAATCGTGTACGAATATGTCATCTCGAGTATTGTATGTTTCGAGAATATTAAACAGATCAAGCAGAGTATCTATAGTCTGATTCGTAGAAATCGGTCATTCCAATTAAATAAAAACAAATAGTCGAAATCCCCATTTCTTCAGAAAATAAGGTAATTTCATTTCTATTCTGTTTATGTCCGAAATTTGATTACACTAGATTGTTCGTGCAAGAGGAGGAATCTTCTAAAGAAAAGGAATTATGCGTCTGCTTCCGTTTGATTGATAAGCGTTAGGTGTATCTAACAAATGCTTCAAGTAATTCATTTCATTACACGAACAATTTGCAATGCATTTGTAGGAAGATTTTTTAAAAATGTAAATATACACAATTTTAAAGTTTGTCTTGTTAGCATATTTTATTTTCAATTTTTGTTTTATTTCTAAAAAACCTCAGGAGCATTTATTATTTTTTGAATCTTGCGAAAAAGTAAGTGTAGAAGAAGAAAGTAATGCTTATAAGGACGATTGCGTATAGCGTCCGAACTCCAACTGATTGTCTGTATTCCAACTGATGTCTGTTATCAGCAAAATCCAGGGTAACATTGCTTCAGATTCCTATACAGATATTTTAGGGAACACAGGATTCCGAACAATGTTAGAAAATCTTGACATCAAACAATGTGCGATAAGAGATAACGTGACCAAACACAGAGATGGCTCTGTGGTGCGCCAGATTTCAAAAACCCATTTGCGGTGATGATCACGGCTTCCGTGCTGGAATTGAATCTGAACACTTTCTCTCTTTTCCCACTAGATTTACCGACTTAGGTGGCTCAGGGCCTCAATTGATGTCACTGAACTGCCTCTGACCGTGAGGTCCTAGGGTTCGAGTTCCGACGATGGCAGGATTTGCGACTCTAGCTAGGTAGGTAGGTCGAATTCAGCCGCTGTCTGGAGGAGAATTCTAGCTGTCGGCCGCTCTGATCGGTGATTTTCTGTGGTTTCTTCGATCAACTTTAGGCGAATGCCGGAGCAGTAGCCTAACAAATGGCCCATGAACCGCGCGCGATCTTTTCTTCCTTTTCCTAATCTCACCTCTTACACTTCGTAAACTACACTACTATACATGTCGTAAGAGCAGTCGGGAGCTTAGAGCTTGTCTCGGCTGGGTCGGTGTCCTGATAATGGGGGATACCTGGTTGGGAAAACCTTTAAGTCGACATCTATGACGGCGTCGGATCTCTCCATCCAGCGGAGGATGATCACCGCCACTTCCCGCGATAAAACATGTACTATACTTCAGGGACTAATAAACTTACGCGCCCGGAATCACTAATCAAACAATAAATCCATGAGAGTTCATGCTTACAGTTGGTCAGCTCAAAGTTGCGTAAGCGGCACATTGAAAATCTCTCAAGTGCTGTTATGAAAGCAATGGATTAACATGATGTAAGGTAAAAATATCGAAATAAAACACATTCCTTCAAGAACGAGATATGAAGAACGTCATGTCGTGTCCAGGGCCATGAACGTTTCGTACGAAATTGTGAATTGACAACTACTTTACTTCATTGCCTCCTTTCTGAGAAAAAAGGAAGTTAGGATTCCAGGAAATTAGATTTTTGTGGTAAATTCCAATCAATATACAATTATGCGTTTCGAACGTCTTAGAAAGTTCGGAGGGTCATATAGATACTACGAAGGGAAGATAATACGTCAGGGTGTTCCACCCCTTCATTGTGTAAAAGAAGGAAACGTGATGCGGTGGCTATAAGAGACTAAATATTCTGCTTAAACACTAGAGAATGTGGAATAGCTGTAATAAAAATGAGATAACTTTTTCCCGATACAGGTGGCATGAGAATATCTACGATGTTGCATTTTATAACAGCAATTTGTGTGTCGAACAGATAAGAGGTTGACTATCATGGGAGTCGATATGATAGCACCGATTAGCACAGAGGCAGAGAATTAACGAGAAGGGTATGAATAGAGGAGTCATAGCTGCAATTACTAGCGTCAAGCTATTTCCTATCAACTAATTTTGTGCTGCTATGCCAATCTTGCGTATTGCGTTATGAAGAAATATTTAGATAACAACTGGGCATCAGAATACCGTCTTTCGTTAATCGTCACGTACATTGTTAAAATAACCAATTTCTTGTCAGCAAAATAATCCATTTTCTGAATTAAAGCGGTCAGACAGACGGACAGACATTTTGCCGTCAATCGATTTTTTGGTATCAAGGACCCACAAAACATGGATTCTGGCTTCACCACGTGTTAGAGAATTTTTTTCTAAATTTAGCAACTGCATTTATCCACTTTTTCACTACCAGGACCCTGTAAAACGAATATTTTGCCAAAAATTCGCCATTTTTTCGCGGAGCATTACATAACTTTTGACACAGGTGGAATCTAATACATTTACTAGCTTATATGACGGATTATTGAGTAATTTTTCTCAAAATTAAAATATTTCTCTCACTAATTGTTAATTAATTTCTTTCTGACTTAGTTGATTTTGTAATGTCCCTCTCAACCTCTCTCTATTTCCTTTCATACCGTAATATGATACTATACTAAGATCTTCGAATTTTTTTTTATCAAGGTGCAGTCTGTTTCGACTTGCGTACTTTAATATTATGTATTTCTTCTGTTTATATCTGACCATATGACCATTGTTTAAAATATTATATTTATTTGTTTTGACATTTAAGCCTGAAGATGGAAATAATTATTATCCGAAATGTTGGTTTTACTATTGTAAATCACATGCAATATATTCATATAAAACAGTTCTCCTAAAAAAATGTTTTCTGCCTTTAAAATAAAGGGCCAAAACAGTCTGATAAATTTCTTAGAATATATTCATTTGTATAGAATATATTCACATATTCATCGATTTGAAAGAGCTTGTCACAATTTGCGTTTTTTCTCTTCTATAGATGATAAAATACTTGTGCGAATGTAGGATATTTCTTCATATCATTTTTTTTTTAAACAAGCAGAAAAAATGAAAGAAGATATACAGCGTACTGCACTAAGGTGCATATTTACTTTAATTATTTCTTCCGAGAAGTAAGATAGTTTATATTATGTTTACACAAAAATAAATCATTTCATTCGAAGTATGCTTCTCATTAATTATATCAAGAAAGGTTTATACAGGAAATGAAATATTGTTAATTTTAATGGAATATTAATGAGAATTTTTCAGAATTTTTAGGTCATAAATGCATATTAAAGTGCACATTTCAAACTTTTTTAGGGCATAAACGCTTATTTTAGAAAGAATATTTCAAGATTTAGGGCATAAAAATCCTCTCCCTAGTTATAAGCAATAACATCAGATAGTAACACATGCGATGTTGTTTACACTTGGCAAGCAGTGATTGAAGGGTGACTAGAGTTTCGACGTTCCAATTTGATTTAATTTTAAATCATTCCACTAAAATCTGCAAAACTTCATTAACCGTTCATCCCTATTAACATTGTAATACAATCTTTTGCGCTCTCGTACAGCGAGACGTCTAAGTTTGCTTTAGTTTCATACCAGTGTGGATTTTGCTCACCCCAAATCGAGCACACCGCCTCTACAGCTCTCCTCAACCCTCTGGGGTAGCACTAATGCTTTTTCTTTCTCGCTACTGGTAACGAAGAAGGGACAAAGTTAAAAAATGCTGCGCGAAGATACGGCAAATTTTCGGCAGAAAAACTTATAACAGGGCCCTGGTAATGAAAAACGGATAAATCCAGTTGCTAAATTTAGAAAGAAAATCTCTAATACGTGGTGTAGCCAGAAACCTTAAACGTTGCGGCGTATCCAGAGTCTACCTTAAAACTTGCCGTGCTGAAACAGCACGTACTTTCTCGCCCGTACGTTCACGCAAAATTACATGAAAAATACTCACATTTACTAAAAATTGTACATGTTCTTATTTCAAAATCTATCTTTAAGGAACTTATTTCATTAAGAGAAAAAATCTCTTATCTTTAATATTTTAGTTGTAGGAAGATTCCGAAAAAATTTTAACTTTTGCAATTTTTGAAAAATCAGAGTTTTCAACGAACATGAAACCTGCACCACTCTCTTAAACGTTCTTCAAATCCAACAACAAAATTTAATGAAAAAATGATGGAGCCATTTGTTTTTTGAAAATTTGGAAATGTCCAATGGGCTTCATGTGAAATATCACCCAACACACATACACACACAAAATTAAAATATCGTTTCAAAATCAAGGGGCTGCGATCATCAGCCAGATCGATTAGGAAATATCAATTTTGGGGGAAATGGGCTGAACGGTTCAGCCGCTAGCATTGTTTATAGACGGACAGACAAGAGAGACGGACGAACAGAGGTTTATTTATCATTTGATTTTTCTCTCTACTCCGTAGCGAGAAAGTAAAATTAGACGTATGTTCGCTTCTCATTCTCATGGTCTCCATTACGCTATCCGTGTCTTAACGAACATTTTTTCCCGGAACCAATTTTAAGAGGTTTCCCTCTGTTTTATCCTGGCAGTGGTATAACAATCTGACCTCGCCAGTACCAGTTGCAAACGAATTTTATAAACGAATATTATTTATGATTTAACGATACGATTTTTAATTAGAGTTAAATGTGTTCGAAAATCTGCTTTTGAATATTATCATGTAATGGATTTGTTATGCCTGTAAATGAATATTCGATAGTCAGGGGTACAATGGAACTCAAAGGAGTTTGTTTACAATGCTGCTGATGTGGCATGTACAAAGTCATAACAATATGCTGATGAATTTTTAATTTTTAAATCATTTTTTACTTATCTCTTTTAATATTTTCCTTTCTATATTTATTATATATTAATATATTTATATCTAGGCATATCTGTTATTTTTTTAAAAAACAAATTTTGCTTGAAACAAGTTCTCATTAATAGAATTTCAGTAACGGAAAGCATGCTCGAAAGGGTTCGTGTGAATTTCTTCCAAAGAGAGTAAGTCCAATATTGACATAGTTAATGTCAATTACATTCTAAATTGAAATTATGCTGCTCGGAGTAGTAAAGCGAGAATATGAATCCCATTCAGAGGTGAACAATAAGAGATTGCTTTCGTGCTACAAGTCAGGATTGAGTATTTTGATCAAAATTGCGGTAATATTATGCGTATCCCACCGACTACACCGTTCAAAAAGTATTGCCTTTCTGAAAATAGCAAAACTAGCGTAACTTGTGGTCGACAAAAACGAATATGATAATTTTCTCTTGTTAGCTTTCTTTTTAAGATATACTAATTTCAAGTAGAAATACTAAAAATATACTTCGCAATTCTTAATATTCTGAAAATAGCTAAAATACCCTAATTTTGGGTCGATAATAATGAATGTAACATTAGATAATGTTTAGTACGTCTAACTCTGGTTTTATAGCTTCACTTTCCTCAACTAAAAATACTTATTCCAAGAACGTCGTCTCTTTGATCGTCGCTTATACTGGTTTTCTGTGTCTTCTCTTGTCACTTTCTATCAGTAGTCCGCAAGCCTAGCAATGTTCCAATCCCCTTACATCTCCGTTCCATTTGCAAAATGTTCTGTTCGAATTGCTCTCCATGACGGACAAATTACGGCACCGCAGTTCTCAGGGGAGGAGCTCAGGTGAGAATGGAGGAAATTAACTTCATCCTGTGGAGATTAAGGATGAGGCGATTTCTCTCTTCTACAACCTTTGTCTACATCTGCCTGTTGAGTGTACTTGAGAGGCAGACTATTTCCATGTGGTCGAAAGGTTGATAGGATATTGTGGTATTCAAAAGTTCGCCTCTTTTTTCTGCATCCATTACCTACACAGAGTAATACAAAGTACCCATAACCAAGGACTGCTGTTCTCAGATGTGCTAATACAATCTCCAGGCGTTAAATTTCGTAAAACAATTCCCTGTAACTTACACGGGCTATAAGAAACAAGTGCTAACTGCAAGTTTTAAATGTCATTTTCGTTTTTTCCATCATCAAATGAATCAGAAATGTCTATTCTCAAACCGGAAAGATTTTGCCTACGTTAGCAAATGTTTGCCAGAAATAACCTTTGTCTCCTGACAAAAGGAATATTGATCTGTTACTAGGAACCGCCAGCAGCACGAGGGCTGTGGCTGTCTCCAGCTCTTCTGCACTTTGCTCCAAACGCCACGTGAAGAGCGGAGGAGAGCTGTCGAACTTTGATTGATTTGTCGCAGACTTCTCTTCGCGATCTCGTGAGTAGAGGAACAGAGTGCACTGACGAATTCTATAAGCACCTCAAGTGTTTCTAAAAATATCATCGACAATTTTCACCATATTGAGATTTTTTTAGTTTACGTCAATATTGTTTCTCTAATTAAACTGCCCCACTTTGAGCATGCCAATGAGATATGTTTTAATCTTTCTAATATTAATTAAATTTAATTTTTCTACATGCCCAGTTTGCTCCAATTTGACCATAATGATAATACACACTTCCATTACAGCGCGTTGGCGTACCTTCAGTACGAACGGCAAATTCCAGGAGATTTTCCTGTCAAAACTTGTATTTAGATGGTACCCAAAAATGGTCCAATAATCAGCCTTGTTTTCAATAGAACATAACATCGTCTCCTATATTATTTCAGTAGTATAGATACCTTTTGCGCTTCTCATACCCGACCAGTCTTCATAAATGTGGTATCTAAAGAAAGAGAGTTTCACGGAGACGTAACAAATTGCACTTTGATCTTAAAACTATGAAGGATTTGTGTTTTAAAAAAAGCATCTAGATATTCATGTTAAATGCAACCCGCAACACTCGTTCGAATTTTTTTTAATCTATAAAATCTGGAACTCTATATGAAATTAAACTAAGTACTTGATATTCTACGTGACTGAATTACGCGGGTGTACCTCTCTGTTTGTAATAACCTTAAATTAGAATAGTTTGTATTGATAAGGGTGTATTGTATTGTTATCATACAAGGAGATATATAGAATAAGTGACGGAGTTCATGAAAAAAAAAAAGATATATTACAGGGTTAATATGAATATGGAAAACTAGGGAAGATGGTGTGGTTTAACATGCGAGAGTTATCGTACGGTTCTTGGGTAGTTCTTTCGTATATTTGAAAGAATTACACATATATTCGTTGCTTGGTGTTACGGACCTGAAAATGGAAAGTGCATAATTGGAAATAGAAGTAAGAATAGAGAGTAAGGTCTTCTTCAAGATCTTACTCTCTGAATGCTATTCGATAAAACCAACTCATCATTTGAATGAATTGTATTAGACATAAACTCATCTCGGGTAAACTTTCCATCGAGGAATGATTCCGTAGCGCGATGTACAAAGGATTCTAAAACCATACAAACAATACTGTACAAACCGAATATGGCCCAAGTGTGTAAAAAATGGTTCATTTCGTGTGACAAAAAGGATACCAGCGAGTTCTGTAAAATGAGATGGATATAAGCATTTGTGCAGAAACGTTTCGTTACTACCCAGCAGTTCACTTACGCTCAGAAAATTGTGCTCAACGATAATTGAATCAGAAAATCTACAGCTGAGTGTCATCAGAGACCGGTATTAGGTGGCTGAGGGCATCAATTGATGCAACAGCAGTGTCTCTGACGGGGGAGGGGTCGAATTCAACCGCTGGAGGAGAATTCTAGCGGCCGACTGCTCTGATCGGTATTTTTCCGTGGTTTCTCCGATCAATATCCGGCGAATACCAGAGCAGAAACCTAACAAACGGGCCACGGATCGCGCGCGGTGTTTCCTTTCTCTTCCTTGTCCTATCCTCAGCCCCCCCACCCACACACACACACTTACACTAACATGGACTACATTACCACACATGTCATGAGACCGGTCGAAAACTTAGAGGCTGTCGCGGCTGGGGCGGTGCCCTGCTGGTAGGAGATATCTGGCTGAGGAAAACCCGGCTAGCAACGGTAGGTTGGCGCCAGATCTCACCATTCAGCGGTGAAGATCTCCGCCAGCTCCCGAGAGAAAAACATGCCCAACATTTGCGAGACTAATGACCTTCACACTTGAGACGCCCGATTGATAATCACTAATTAATCAAAATCGAAAATCACTCAAAACGCTTTAACCGAGTATCCGCGTCCGCGACCAAAATGATAAAGCAATTAAAGGGTTCAATGTTAGGAAAACATGATGATGATCATTCTTCTCATCGAAACCTCACCTGTTTACAGCAGTGAATCTCAGAAAATGAAATCGAAAAGTAAAATAACATTGAAATCAGCCAAAAATAAATTACCTTAAATGAAAGAATGTAGTATAACGGGTCGAATAAGTAACGCACATACTAGAAATGAGTTAAGAATTCTTGATATAATAAAAACGAGAAGGAAAGATAATGAAGCAATAGCATTGGACTATGCAGGGACTAATAAAGAAAAATGAAAGCCTACCCATCCACAAACAGAAAAACATGTAAAATACTAAGGAAAGCCAAGTTGGCACATCCAGAAAACGATGTCTCTTTTGGGTTTGCCACTTGACTGAGACGGCTGTCACCATAGGCGCAGAACGAGTAAAAATCGGCGCGCCGGAGTAGGCCAGTCATATCTATTTATTTATTTTATTTATTTATTTAGTCAAATACTGTATTTGACGTATAGAGGAGAAAATCAATCTGCACACGCTTTCTTGAGTTTCAGAATCCCTTCCCAACAATTTAACCATTAATAGTTGAAAGATGAAATAATAATAATAATAATAATAATAATAATAATAATAATAATAATAATAATAATAAATTTAAAAAAGCGAGAGGTTAACATTTCAAAAAATAGATATTTTCGTTGCCGAATTATAGAAAACTTATTTGTAACGGTAAACGAACGCATTTGATTTTTCTGTATTGCTAACAAAAGAGAAACTCACCCTAAGCTCTACTACCACTACCGCAAAAGGAAAGCTCAACAAAACGTGCGCATAGTGAAGCTACAAGCTCTTTCCACCATGACTGTAAGCATAGCGTAACGTACTGCTGTCGATAGCAAAATCGATCTCCTGCGCAGGCGCACTTTGAACTGCCTATCACTTTTGAGCATCTGCGCACGCGCAGTAGATCGAGATGGCTGAACGCTTTGCTGTTTCAACTACCTAATAGGGACTTCATACACAGCGTAGCGTACAGGAATCGACAGAAATATTTTGAATATGCAATTCAAATTTTGAGCATGTGCGCACGAGCCGAAAGTCGAGATTGCTCCGATTTCTGTATGCTTCGCTGTGCTTTAAGTCCCTAATGGTGGTGGTGGTGACAAGTGGTAAGTGAGCTCAAGGCAACAACGGTTGCCATCGGAACGACAATGATCGAGAGGTCCTAAAGTTTGAGTCCCAGTTCCGATGCCGGAGTTTCGACACGAGCGACATACACTTGGGTTTTTCTAACGTGACATCTCCAATATGGAATTCGCCACGACTTTTTGCGTCATTCTCAATCCTGCTACTAGAGTCGCTTGATCTGCAGCACTGCATGATACGGTCGCGATCATGCGAAATCTTGCGGCAGGACCAAGAAAAAGTCGTGCCGGATTCCATCTTGGAGATACTACTCACAGATGCCACATTAAAAAAAGTTTAGTTGGGACGAATTCAGCCGCTGGCCCACCGCCGGAGATGCCTGAAGCGGCAGATCCCGCAAGCCAACGTATAGGTCGATGCAGAAATCTCACGTTTTAACTGAGGAACAACAACGCTACCTCCCGATATAATTGAATTCACTTCATTCATGGTACACACAACCACAACAGTAGTCGTGTCCGGAAATATACGAAGGGTTGTCGGCAAAAACATAGTAACCCACAATTTACAAATGAAAAAAATAGTTATGAATGGTACTTTGAGAGAATGAAGCCTTGAAAGAATGAAGCCAAGACGTTCTTCAAAGAATTTTTTAAATAAATTAAAAATTTTTGCTCGTTTTTCACTGATGCTGTCGGTGCAAAAGGAGCCTCATGCGGGTTACCATGTTCTTGCCCATAACCCTTCAATCAATCATTTATGATGAAAAAATATGAGAATGATTCTCACGTTGAAACCGTAATGAAAGCGTTTCCGAAGGAGTCCCCAAGACATGGGGAGGTGGGAGCTGCGACCTGAAAAGCCGCGTCGCCTCCCGGTTATTCCCAGCGCGGCCCACATTCCCTGGGCGCCGAGGCGGCTCGGGGCGGGGGCTGCGCGGCGCGCCCGTGCATCACGGCTAATCGGGGCGCCGGCCGCCCCGCCCTGCCCTGCCCCGCCCCTCCCTTCCCCGCCCCTCCCCTCCCCTGCCCTGCCCTGCACTGCCCCGCCCCTCCCATCCCCGCCCCGCCTCGCCCCGCCCCACCCCGATCCCTCGCCCCGCCCCGCTCCGCCCCGCCCCGCCCTGCCCTGCCCTGCCCCGCCCCTCTCCTCCCCTCCCATCCCCGCCCCGCCGCTTGCCCCGATCCACCCTCGCCCCGCCCGCTCCGTCCAGCGCTTCCTTCCCAACCTCCGAACTCGCCGCGCCGCATCCCAGCCCGCTGATCACGATCACCTCGTCCCGCCCCCGTCCGCCCCGTCCCAGTCAAGTCTCCGCCCCGCCCCGCCCCGCCGCTCCCCGCCGCGCCCCGCCCCGCCCCGTCCCGTCCCGTCCCGCCCCCTCCTCTCAAATTAATAATATACAATAAAAAATAAAAAGTTGTCTACATTTCACACAAAATTGCGCGAAAAAATCTCATATTCGATGATTCTTAGTGATACCGAGCGCGTCAACTACTATGGTCATTAGACCCGTAAGTGTAGTGCGTGTTTTTTAGGAGGAAGCTGTGGTCTTCCCCCCCCGCTGGATGGCCAGATTTGGCGTTGACCTACTGACGGCTAACGGGGTTTTCCCCAACCAGGTATCTCCGACCCGCGGGGCACCGCCTCAGCCGGGACAAGCTCTAAGTCTCCGACCGGTCTCCATGTGTGGTTGTGTAGTGCATGTTAGTGTAAGTGTGTGTGTAAGGGGTGAGGATATGACAAGGAAGAGGAAGGGAAGATCGCGCGCGTTCCGTGGCTCGTTTGGTAGAGTACTGCTCCGGCATACGCCTGGTGTTGATCGGAGAAACCGCGGAAAACTACATATTAGAGCATCCGGCTGCTAGAATTCTCCTCCAGACAGCGTCTAAATTGGATCTAGCTGAAAAGCTAGTGTCAAAAAATCCTGCCGCAGTCGAGACTCGAACCTCGGACCTTCCGGTCAGAGGCGCAGCAGTGACATCAGTTGGTGCACAGCTGGAGCCACAGCTCTCTGTTAAATATTCGAAAAATTGTACATGAACTTACTTCAAAATTTATCTTTAAGGAACAGATTTTATTAAGCGAAAACTATCTATCCTTAATATTTTAGTCGTAGGAAGACGCTGAAAAACATTTTGAATTTTTGCAATTTTCGAAAAATCAGAGTTTTCAACGAAAATGAGATCTACACAATTCTACTGAACGTTATTTATACTATCGAACAAAAAAATCTAATTAAAAATGATGGACTCATTTTTTTGAAAACTTTCAAAATGTCACAGTGGCTTCATGTAAAGTACCCCCCTCCCCCAAATGAAAATATGGGTTTCAAATTCAAGAGGCTCCGACATTAGCTAGATCGATTGAGGAGTATCAATTTTGGAGAAAATCAGCCGGACAGACAGTCGGACGGACAGTCGTTTTGCCAGTCTGTCCATCTTCTACCTCTGAGTTAGGGGGTTCAAATCCCGGTCGATTCCCATGGAATTAAAGGCGAATACGTCGGGTGAGCTACTGGTATTTGTCGGGGGCATCCATGGCACTGACTCTCATTCCACCATCGCAGCATGTTATTCAATCATCACCCGTCCACCAACACGTTTCATCTGGCGCATTGCAGAAATGGCTAGGAAAGTACAGATGATCACCATAAATGAGTAATCGGAAAGCGAGTTAAATGTTTTTCCAAGCCCTCAGTATCGCAAATTTACGAATCCTTCAATTGCATATTAGCAGTAACACATTCTACAACACAGTAAACAAAGGAAACCTTTTAGAAAAGAATACTCCTGATAAAATCATCGAATTCCAGGATAGTTTTCACTGCAATTAAAACCGATAATATATATTTTACTTTGTGGAATGTAAGAATAAATTAAAGGAATTAAGAAATAAAGAATAATTAAAAATTGGTGATGTAAATCACTTTATATCTAAAAGCAGAGCAAATAGATTTCAAAAGTAGAGAGTTCGAAGGCTTCCGAAGACTCAACTGACGCGATAAATAAGATTTGGACGCCACATCCCTAAGAAGAGCAACGGGGAGAATGCTAGCTTGGGGTGAGCAGCTGGGGTCGGCAGTGGCGGATCCAGGGAGGAGGGGGGCGTGGAAACGAAGCTCCTCCCTTCCAGGTCAACATTTTTTGGAATTTTTTCATTTTACTAAAAATAAAAAAATAGCAAAAAAAATGGATTTCATCATATCAAAACAGTGTTCCGATTATGAATATATTCGTGCTATCTTTACTTCAAACATTTCCCTCCCTCTAAAATGAATCGCTAACTGCAGAAAGGCAATAAGTCCGCATTTCCTAATTTTACAGACGAAACAAAAAACCGTATAAAACTAGTTTTAAGAAAATGTACTCTTTACGGTGTATTTTGCAAGCCACAGATCTATGCTATCGAGTGGCCAAGTTTCCTTTCTGCAGTATACAATGCACTGACGTACTGAAAGCCCTCCCCACCAATACAAAAAATGTGAAATTGAACTAACTGCCTTTCTGAAATTAGTGATTCAAATACTTTCTGGATCAGCTTCTCAGGACGGGGTGAGGGTTACGCAATGAGGGATGCGGGGATACAGTAGTGAGTATAATGGCTGAGGCGAAGACCGCAAATTGAATGATTATGAAGTGTTTCGCGTATGCTTATCATACTGAGCACCACAAGGAAAGTAACATTAATTTTAACAGTGATATTTAATGCATTATTTGCCATTGGACTGAATAATTCTAAACAATTTGTAACAAGTATTGTAGTGCAGCTTCTGGGTCAATGACCCCCATTTCGGTCAGGTTTTTCGTCCAGTTTGCTTGATCCATTGAGCAAATGCTGAGATGGCCCCCTGTTTGAAGATGGCCTTCTGGGCATAAATGTGTGCACTGTGCACGTCTTCTAAAATTCAGTGGGAAATACAATTATTCAAATTATCGTTTCCATGTTGTCGCGGCAGGAAGTATTATTCCGATGGACAACATGGATAAGAGCCCAAAATTATTTGCTTATTTATCATTGAAAATAGATTTTATTACATGGGAGTTTTTTTTTCATCATTCAAAATTCAAGTAGTATATGATTTAGTGTAGGGATCACAGAATTTTGAAAATGTGCACACAATCCACTTCCCCCCTTAGCACGTCATAACTTATATTATTATTATTATTATTGACGTAAAATAAATAAATAAATAAGTACCGACTGCAAAGACGGTAGCATTAATTTGAAGTGTGAGAACAGGTAAGAAATGTGATGAACAAGGTCTTAGATCATATGCGGTCATTGAGATAGTATTTGAGATTGGATGTCTCAAATGTTCTCAAGTTCACGCTGAAATTTTACAACGTAAGAATGTTTACGAGTCGAAGACCAGCCGTGTCGTAAAAGAACTGTTAAGGGATGAGAGAAATGTGCCAAGTTGTAAAACATTATACACACCATCACTTATAATTGATGCCGTAAAATTGACTTAAAAGTATCTTCCTACGAAGAAATGACTCCTTGCAAAACTGTCCGGGCTTTCATCGACACTTTTATCGGGTCTTGACATCATTTTGAGTACATCTCCCAAAATTACTTTGTTGAAATTGCTTTGCATATTTACTCTATACAAGTATACTGGAATAGACGCACGAATAATAAAGGATACGGCAAAATATTCCAGTATTTCAAAAAGCAGTTACAAGGAAAGATAAGAAAAATATCTTTATTTCTGACCCAAAAATACTACGCCATTTCACATTATTTGGTTTTAAAAGTTGTGTAAACGGCGCCCTCCTTTATTGACATCATGGCGAAGGCTTTCCCGATCGTTGTTTGTAGTTATTCGAGAGAGAAGTCTGGGAATTTTGAGAGAATTCTTCTCTGGACATCTTTGACTAATTTTTGCGAGAAGACATCACCTGGCTCTCAAGAACACAATATATATCACCTTGTGATTTTCTTTATTTGGGAGCGCTGATACGCTTGTGTAGAAACATCAACCCACAACCCTGCAAGCACTCAAGGTGGCAGTGGATGTCATTTCACTAGAAAGAACTATGGACACAAAGAACAATACACAATTTCCGGGAAAGGATTCATCATTATGTCGACACTGAAGGACGCGATTTACCGGACGTAATGTTAAAAATCAAATAATGTAAAATGGAATAAATTGTTAACAGTATTTTTCAGTACAGTAAAATAATTTTTCTATATCTTTCTTTGTAACTACCTTTCGAAATCCGGGATGTCTTTTTGTCAGATCATGTACTACTAAACCCGTAATCTTGAGATACACTTTCGAAGACGGATTCACTATTTATTAAAAATGGAAATGAACAAACATCAGAATCTCTAACGATACCTTCGAAGTTGTGTAATTCGTATTCTTTTGAAATGTATGAATTTGGCATTTTGAGTCGACTGTTCGAATTTGGCGACTAGCTAACGGTGTCCCTCATGCCTAGTTAAATTCCCATGTTTGGGGAGTAGGAAAGACATGTGGCGAACATGACGTATTCCCTTCGCCTTATCTAGCAAACTCCGCCTACCTGAGCTTTTATTCGTCACACAGCTGCAGGTACTGAGACGATTTTAAAGGAAAGCTCAACTCCATTTTTGCCTCGACGGGGGATCGAACCCAGAATCACACCTTGGGAAGCTAGGGCGCTGCCCATGAGCCATCTTAGAGGCTTCTCTGGAAATATACAACAAAATAGATTATGACTCCATGCGTATAGCACGTGCTTCTTTTAGGAATCACGAAACAACTGATAAAAGTGGAGGGAGCAACACTCTCCCTTGTGGCAAAGGAGAGCTGAATTGAGAAAATGTAAACCGCTACTGTATAATCTACCCTCAATCCCAAGTTACGGGTAAACCAAGAACCGAAAGTGTCAGAACTTGGAATAAGAAACATGTGATAGTATCACATGCCCTTTTCTTGAAATTTATATTTATTTATTGGAGTCTCATAGTAACGAATTTTGTTTAGTTTGGGTGTCAGGTATCAACTGATATTAGAAGTAATTTCTATAAGAGAACGATTTCTGAGGAATTGCCAGATGCTAACAAATAATAAATTGTTTGTTAAGAAGGGTGTATATGAGATTACCCTTGGAATAATCACCATAAAATGAAATAACATAAATATAAAAAAACCTCATTATCTCTGGAAAGAATGGACACTAAAACGACGTAATTTATGCGCAAATGATTGTACTAATTGAATAAATTACATCATAAAATTCGAGGAATATTTTCGAAAACTTTAACGAATATATTGACTCATGTCTTTCGAAACCAGAGTTCCTTCGGCAGCAAAGCTTGAGAAAAAAACTCCATCCACATGTCATGTCATGGTTCAGTCGGTGCACATTGAACTCTAAAAGAGGAAAAAGCGTGCCCTGGGTTATGTAAAAAGAGCAAAACCCTCGCAAAGTTTTTTTAAAGGTCCATGTGCGTGGTAAAAATACGCTCCCTTACGTGTGTGAGTATGCGCAGGGGATAATCTTGGCGAGCGCTCTTCAGTCATTCACTCCGCGCGTCACGAGCGACGGGAATAGCCCACCCGCGCGCGCGCGCGTGGCGCAGGACAGGTGGCAGCGCGGGGCGGGGCGGGGCGGGGCGGGGCGGGGAAGGTGGGCAGCGGAATCCGTCGAAATAGCCGCGGCCGGGCGCCGGCATGGGAAACGGTAGGGTGCTGCGAGGAGCCGCGGTGTCTGGTGGGGTGGGGTGCCATGGAGTGTGGTGCGGTGAGACGCGAGTGGTGGTGTGGTCTGCTGTGATGTGGTGTGATGTGGTGCGATGTGATGTATGTTGTGGTGTGGTGCGATTTGATGTGTGTTGTGGTGTGATGTATGCTGTGGTGTAGTGTGTGCTGTGTTGTGGTGTGTGCTGTGTTGTGGTGTGTGTTGTGGTGTGCTGTGGTGTGGTGAGGTGCGATGTGATGTATGTTGTGGTGTGGTGCGATGTGATGTGTGCTGTGTTGTGGTGTGTGCTGTGTTGTGGTGTGTGTTGTGGTGTGCTGTGGTGTGGTGAGGTGCGATGTGATGTATGTTGTGGTGTGGTGCGATGTGATGTGTGCTGTGTTGTGGTGTGTGCTGTGTTGTGGTGTGTGTTGTGGTGTGCTGTGGTGTGGTGAGGTGCGATGTGATGTATGTTGTGGTGTGGTGCGATGTGATGTGTGCTGTGTTGTGGTGTGTGCTGTGTTGTGGGGGAAGGGCGGGGCAGGGAGAGCGGGCGGAGAAGAGCGGCGGGGAAGAGCGGCGGGGAAGAGCGGGCAGGGAGAGGGGCGGGGAAGAGCGGGCGGGGAGAGCGGGCGGGGAGAGCGGGTGGGGGAGAGCGGGCGGGGGGAGAGCGGGCAGAGCAGGCAGGGGAGAGCGGGCGGGGAAGAGCGGGCGGAAAGAGCGGCGGGGAAGAGCGGGCGAAGAGCGGGCGGGGAAGAGCGGGCGGGGAAGAGCGGGGCGGGGAAGTGCGGGCGGGGAAGTGCGGGCGGGGAAGAGCGGGCGGGAGAGAGCGGGCGGTTGAGAGCGGGCGGGGGAGAGCGGGAGGGTGTGAGGGGACGGGGAGAGGGGGCGGTGATGGGGCGGAGGAGACGGGTTAGCGGGGGCGGGGAGAGGGGAAGCGGGGGCAGGGGAAAGGAGTTGCGTGTGCAGGGGTGGGAGTGGCGGGAATGAGTGGAACGAGGCGGGGAGAGCGGGAAAGGGTAATGGGCGGGGAGGGGAGGGGGTACGTTGCGGGGGGGGGAGTGGGAATTGTTGGAGAGGGTTGGGCGGGGCGGTGCGTAGCCAGGCGCCTGGCGCCAGGCGAGGCCAGTAAATGGGGCAGAGCGGCCCAAACACCGCTCCTGTCGGAGCCAAGGCGCTACACGTGGGTGCTAATTCGCTTCCGCGCTCCCACCGGCAGCCCAGGCTGGGCGCCGCGGGGGGAGGGAGAGGGAGCGGGAGGGGCTCCACTAGCCGTCACCACTTAATTAGCGCATTCCGTGCTTGAACCGCCTTCGCAGCGCAGGTTTCGTCGGTGCCCTCCGCCCGGCAGACAACATTGGAGAAGGCCCAACCGAAATTAGATGAGACCTCCTCAACCTTGCCTTCCTCATTTTCCTTTTGTCAGGTATGATGCAATAGGCGGTACCCTTCTAGTCAGAACTGCGCGGTCTATTAACAGTTACTCTAATTATCACTCTATACCGTGACATAATGTGCGACATTTAGAGATCATATGTTAAGTAAATGCGTAAAAATAAGACAAGAATAAGTGTTTGAACTAAACGTAAACTATAAAAACACCGAAATGAAAAAAAGTTTCAATATTTGAGGAGTTCGAACTCTGGTCAGTGGAGTGCTTTGCGTCTCGGGAAACATCTACTTAAGGTCCAGATCATTTAAAAGTTCCCAAGTGTAATAAAGACTGTACTTCAAGTGGTGTGAAGTTTCCTAATCCTTATCATATTCAAAACATTACGAGTTCTAGAATATTTTCTCCCCTTGATTGTTTTTTTCAGATACTTTTCTACTATTACGAAGTTTTAATAGTATGAAGAAAAAGTTAATTTGATTTACATTTTTGGGGAGAGTTTGGAGAAAGGAAATTTGAATTACAGAATAGGAAAGAGGGAGAGAGAGTGATGAGAGAGAAGGACAGTGAGAGAGTAACGAGAGTAATGAAAGAGAGGGACGGAGAGAGGGAGTAATGGGAGGGAGAGAGGGAGTGAGAGGGAGTGAGAGGAATGGAGGGGGAGCGAGAGGGAGTGAGAGGGATGGAGAGGGAGCGAGTGGGAGCGAGAGGAAGCGAGAGGGAGGGAGAGGGAGGGAAACCAATGAGAGAGAGGGAGAGAGTAATGAGAGAGGAAGGGAGAGAGTAATGAGAGAGAGGGAGAGAGTAATGAGAGGGGGAGGGAGAGAGTAATGAGAGGGGGGAGAGTAATGAGAGGGGGAGGGAGAGAGTAATGAGAGAGGGAGGGAGAGAGTAATGAGAGAGGGAGCGAGAGAGTAATGAAAGAGGGAGGGAGAGTAATGCGGAAGACGGAGGGAGAGAGTAATGTATGAGGAAGTGGAGACGAGACGGGAGAGTAATGTGAGAGGGGAGAGAGAGACGGAGAGTGTGACTCGCAACCCACAAGCAGGAGCAGTGCATTGAGAAAGGCCTGGCGTGTTTTGGGGCCTGGGCGCCGCGGCTCGTGGAAAGTCGAGCGGCCGCGGGCGGTCCCCGTTCGGCCACTCGCTTTCGCGCGAAGCGGCTCCAGCTCCTTCCAAATTACTTCATCCTTGTCATTCATCTACCACACCACAAATGCACTACAGCGTTGTTCATTTATGTATCGTTTCCCATAAGATGCGGAATACAAAGTCGGAAGTCCCGCCGTCGAATCTCCACTGACGTGTCGACGTGTCTTCCAAAACACCGTCATCGCTCGGGTGCCAATCAAAAACAGGAGAATCCCCCAAACAACATGCCGTGAACCCTCTTTTTCCATCGCAAATTGCCCACGGATCGACCGGGATTTGTACCTCGCTCCGAGCTGGCACATGTCGAGAGGAGGGCAGGGCAGCTAGTGTGCAACCTACTAAACTTAGGTTCGCCCCAATAGTGTTGAATTCTTACGCGTATATTATGTAACAATCATTAACTTGGTGGCTTTGAGTAGCACGTCATTTTAGGAAATTAAGCTAAGATATTCAGTGTTGAAACCGGCTCAGTTATCTCAGAGCTGTTGGCGCTGGAGCGCCTCTGACCCGGAGATCCTAGGGTTCGAGATGGTGGAAGGTTTCCGATAGCTAGATTGAATTCAGCTGCCATCTGGAGGAGAAATCTAGCGGTCGGAGGATCTGACCTGTAGCTGTAGTTTTCTGTGGTTTCTCCGACCAATACTACACGTATACCAGAGTAGTATCCTAACACACGGACCACGCACGATCTTCCTTTCTACTTCTTTGCCCTTCTCTTACACTTACACGCACAACACTGCTACACATGTCGAGTGCCAGGTGATTAGAGCTTGGCCCAACTTGGTCGTTTTCCCCGCAAGCGGAGATACCTGGATGGGAAAACACAAAAACCTATGTGTACGTCTGTTGAAGGAAGAAAGGAAGAAGGGAAGAAAGAAAGAAGGGAAGAAAGGAAGAAGGGATGAAGGAAAGAAAGGAAGAAGGGATGAAGGGAAGAAAGGAAGAAAGGAAGAAGGGAAGAAGGGAAGAAGGAAAGAAGAGAAAAAAGGAAGAAAGGAATAAGGGAAGAAAGAAAGAAGAGAAGAAAGGAAGAAGGGAAGAAAGAAAGAAGAGAAGAAAGGAAGAAGGGAAGAAAGGAAGAAGGGAAGAAAGGTTGATGGGAAGAAAGGAAGAAGGGAAGAAAGCGTGTAAAGAAGAAAACGAGTAAGCAAGAAAGCGAGTAAGCAAGCAAGCGAGTAAGCAAGCGAGCGAGCGAGCAAGCGAGCGAGCGAGCGAGCAAGCAAGCGAGTAAGCAAGCAAGCGAGCGAGCAAGCAAGCAAGGAAGGAAGGGCCAGTTCTGGCCAGCAAGGAACACAGCTACCTCCCGGTACACGGCATCCGCTATATTTGCGGGACTACTGGCCGTAAAAGCTGACGAGTTCAAACACACACACACACACACACACACACAGAAAATCATTCAGTTTTGAGAGTAAACCCTACCGAGTGACGGACATTTCTGATGTCGAAATCCATAACCTGAAGACGATAGTTTGGAAGTATTACTCATCAAATTAATAATATGCTGATTTTTTTCATATTCATATTTACATTTGCTAAGGATTAATAAAAAATGAGATGAATTTAACACCGAACTAACGAACACATTCCTTCGTTACACTTATTAAACGTTTAAGAATCCTTCATGAAAGGAAATCAAATGGAATACGTTTGTTCGCTCGAAACATCTACGAACCACCGAATAAAAAGAGCACTGTAACGAACGCATTCGTTTGTCTACGAAAATCTAGCACCTTGATCACTAAATTTACAATAAAGAAGCAGACCTCAAGGGAACACATGATAAACGCAAGGTCCTTAGAACACACACACACACACACACACACACACACACACACAAAAGAAACAACTATCCTTGCAAATCCATGAAAAATATGTCAATACCACATTTCTTCCAAACGGCCTAGGTCATCTAACAATACTCCGCGCCGCGCCGATCAGGGGCGTACGGAGGTCGCGGCAAGGGCGGGCGGAGGCAGGCGACAGCGCGGGGCGCGCTAGCTTGGAGAAGAGGATTCCCGCTCACCATCTACTAGAGACCGGATTTTTATGCAATGACATGTCTTTGCCTTTCTACTTACCGTTCTCAAAATTGTAATCTTGACGAATCGTCGCCCTCCTAATACAATATCCAATTATTTCGTTACATATTTTTTTTACATATTTAGCAATATATTACATATTTTACATATTTAGCCACTTTCACATATTTTTTATTATATCAATTCTCTTCAATTTTATAAAATATTTTTGTGATAATTTTTTAAAAAATTAGCATTATTTCGAACATTACTGGTGAAATCTAGGTGTGGAAAGTATCATTGACGGCGTTTTTGGAACCCTTTAACCTTCATTTCCGACACAAATTGGAGACCTCTGTGGATGTGTGACACTTCCATGAGAATGTTGCTTGCAGAAATGATTGTTTGCTGGTCGTATTTACTGCCAGTTTATACGATGGTTTCTACTGCGTTTAGTCTGGCTGCTAAGCTAGGGTCCTGGAAAACAATAGATGAAGGTTTTCCTACTGAGGGAAAAGTATTATTGCAAGCGTGCATCAACTTGTGCTCTCCAAATGGTTTTTAAAACGCTTGCATTCAT
Organism: Teleogryllus occipitalis; assembly: GCA_011170035.1. Lineage (NCBI taxonomy): Eukaryota > Metazoa > Arthropoda > Insecta > Orthoptera > Gryllidae > Teleogryllus > Teleogryllus occipitalis. The sequence goes on from BLKR01005923.1 coordinate 62,795, forward strand.
TTTAAAATTTATTTAGGACACTTTTTGAAAATGTAATTTCGTATTTTGTAAATCGCTCTTTAATTAGAGTATTTTAATATTGTATATTATATCCGACTTTACATATTTATTACATACTCTTACCGTTTTCATTATATATTTATGTACACATTGTGACGTTTAATATTACATATTTTTCCGGTCATTAATCATCATACAGACAAGTACAGTACAGTTGATAGATGAGTTGCGAGCTATTTCCCCATCACTACTATGGAATTTCTCTAAATAACCTCCCCAATGAAACACAATTCCCCCAACTTAGAAACGAAAAATATTCTCCAAATTACAGACTAACATTAGCAGTCCTTGACGATTCCATTGGCTGTCACCTTAAATTTTTATAATTCAAATCAACCATCATCGTTCTCTGAGCTGCTCGAATCCGTATATTATCTTCGTTCTTCTCATATTTTGCTTTCACTACGCCAGGCGTTAATTTTTCTCTTTTTGACATAAAAATGAGAGGGAATAACGTCTATTGTTTCTTTTTCATTCATAATAATTGAGAGAATAACATTTCTATCCTGAATGCAAATCATTTCCACAAGAAATCCCCAAACATTTCCCGTCCATTTATGTTCCCCATTCTTTCCCCACAACGAAAAAAATTCCCATTTTGGGAACAAACTTCCCCAATCTGGCAACCCTGAAGTAAAGTCAAATTATTTTAACTTGGCCGCTGAAGTTCGAGGGGTTCAGAGCTGTCGGAAGAGTCCATTCCTCAAACTCATCTGTTTAGAGGGGAGCGCTTCCCTTCCCAGCACCTGTTGACAGCCCTATTCCAGTTATGTAAACATTGACCCTGACTTTTCGCCTCCGTGAGGTGCAAGCTGTCAGTTGCGTTTCATTACTAGAGTGAAGCATTTGCACGCGATTTGTGTGAAGTTGTGTAGGTGATAATTGCATTGCGTCGTGTGCTTATGCAACATGCGTAAGAAGTCCTTCACAGTCAGGCACATGAACTCGTTGCAAAAGTAGTATATCAATTTATGAAGAGAAAAGCAACATATGTTAAAATCTCAAAGCGGTTCTTACCGGGAGCGGTAGCTCAGTGCATCAACTGATGTCACTGTAGCGCCTCTCACCGGGAGGTCCTAGGTTCGAATCCTGTCGGAAGCAGGATTTTCGACACCAGCTTTTCAGCTAGGTCGAGTTCAGTCGCAGTCTAGAGGAGAATTCTAGCGGCCGGCTGCTCTGATCGGAAGTTTTCCGTGGTTTCTCCGATCAACACCAGGCGAATGCCGGAGCAGTACCCTCCCAAACGGGCGATCTTTCCTTCCTGAGACCGGTCGGGAGCTTAGAGCTTGTCCCGGCTGGGGCGGTGCCCCGCTGGTGGAGAGCCCTGGTTGGGGGAAACCCCACTAGCCGACGGTAGGTCGGCGCCGGATCTCGCCATCCAGTGGGGGAAGATCACCATCTCCCGAGAAAAACATGCACTACACTCATGGGACTAATGACTAAAGCAGTTGACGCGCCCGGAAACACCAAAAAAAACAACCAATCAAAGCGGTTCTTAATGAGGTGGCAGCTACTACGAGTGTTTGGAAAATATCTACTCGCAGAATTAATAAGGAAATGAATTCTATTGAATTGGGAGAATCGTGTTTATTTTCAACTCCTAATAAAGAGAGGGAGAACGTGGAAACTGCTCTCGACGGTTTCAAGCAGAGTGTTATTCGCCGCATAATGATTTAATGCACAATATCAATAAATCGTTATTCTTACCGGAAACGACCCAAACGTTCGTAGTGACAGTGCTAGTGATGCTGGTTATCATAGGAAACGGGTGCCAGTGACAGTGGAAATGATGTGGATAATGAGAACCGGGTCATGGTATAGTGAATTTGGTATTTCTCTACTACCGAGTGAAGATTCTAGAACAAATTACTTCCAAAGTAAGATAGCACGTGCGGTAGGCTAATGCTTTTGACTAGCTGGACACGAGTGAGCCTCCTGCCCCCTCCCCACCACTTTCATCTTCCTCTTCTACTTGCGAATCCCAGCGACCACCCGAGAAAAATTACGCTGTAATACAGCGCACAACCCGCTGCCAATTTTCTCCTTGTTTACAAACACCTGGGATAAATTATGAGATTACAGCTTCGGCGAAAAGGCACGTCCAATATAAGGACGCGTTTTTATACTTCTAATATTTGTGGGAAATGTCTTTATAATACGGACGTTCACTAGTTATAACCTTTCTTTTGTTTAGAAAATTCTAGTAGAGTAAGTGATACAGTGACAATACCATTTTCAACTCATTTGGAAAGGTAAACGGTTACCAAAAAACAATTAGGATGCAAACACCCAAACATCCAATGATAATTTTTCACTAGCTTAGGTTCACATTCGGCGATACACGCGGAAAGGCACGTTGCTATAACCAATTCATTTCCAAAGGAATATTTTTTAAATTTTGATTTGCTAGTCTATCAGCTAATGGGATAATCAAATATAAATTTCAAAATATTTAATAACCGTTGTTGGTTTCATTATGAAATTAGTTTCGATAAAGACAGATTCCTCGTAAATATCTCGAGCAGTGTCGCAGAGACTTCCGGAAATGTTTCAAGAAATGACAATGTTCCAACAAACATTTCAGTTGGTCCAGTAATTGATGTCAACGTTTCATTTCTCCACCCATTAAGATCTCTATCTTTCTCCTTACAGTAGTGAGTTTGTGAGAAATGTGAGAAATTTAATAACTTGAAACAAACGTAACGACCTTTCCTAAGCACATGCATTGCTGCATGCTAGTTTTAACTTTCACTCAAAATATTATTAGCGAAAGTTACTTTCTCTTTTTACTCCTAAAGATATTTTTCATAGGAAATTGTCACTATTTGAGGTAAGGGTCTACTTCCGTTACCGATGTGTCTGTCGATGCGTCGAAGATTTTGTACACACATGATTAATAGAGAAAGATACCCAGTGGGCATTTATTTATTTATTTATTTATTTATTTATTTATTTATTTATTTATTTATTTATTTATTTATTTATTTATTTATTTATTTATTTATTTATTTATTTATTTATTTATTTATTTATTTATTTATTTATTTATTTATTTATTTATTTATTTATTTATTTATTTATTTATTTATTTATTTATTTATTTATTTATTTATTTATTTATTTATTTATTTATTTATTTATTTATTTATTTATTTATTTATTTATTTATTTATTTATTTATTTATTTATTTTACGTCAAAAACTGTGTCAACGTCAGAAAGAGTACTTATGTCAAAAACAGCATCTGTAGTCTACAACCTCAATGTCATAAAACCAGAATCTAGAAGAAGTTCGTTGACAGAAAAAATGCTTACGAGCTATTCTGGCATTTTGAAATCTCTGACGTAGTATCTCTCGCAGATTACTCGAGAATAACGGCTAAAAACGCATTATCGGATAATCTAGTTTCTTACTTGTGAAAACAAAAATAAAACCACGCAGTTTGTTAGTCGAGGAGACTGAGCTATTCGTAGTAACTACATAATGCCGAACTAAAAACGGACCGTAGTGTGGTTCCGTGTGTGTTGGGATCACCCAGGTGTCTTGTTTCGAGTTTTGAAAGCCTGTCACCAGCACTAAACACTCACGTGAGCGTCTTCGCAGGTAATAAACCATCCTCACTGCATAAAACAATCCTCCTCCAACATCAGCCGCCCCTTCGCCTACGCACTAGTGGGCGTTGGTCCCTAGAGTTACTGATTGACTGTTAGTGATTCCGGACGCGTCAACTGCAAAGGTCACTAGTCTTGTATGTATAGTACATGGGTTTTTTCCCTCGGAAAGTGGCGGTGAACTTCCCCGCTGGATGGCAAGATCCGGCACCGACCTACCATAGATTAGCGGAATTTTCCCTAATCAGGTGTCTCCCGCCAGCAGGGCATCGCCCCAGCCGGAGCAAGCTCTAATCTCTCGACCAGACTCCCGGCATGTGTGGTAGTGTAGAGCATATAAGTGCAAGTGTGTGTAAGTAAGGGCTGGCGATAGGACAAGGAAGAGGAAGGAAAGAACGCTCAAGGTCTATGAACCCTTTGTTAGGGTAATGCTCCGTCATTCTCCTGGTGTTGATCGGAGAAACCACAGAAAACTACCGATCGGAGCAGCCGCCGCTAGAATTCGCCTCCAAACAGTAATTCAATTCGACCTACCTGACAAGCTAGTGTCGAAAATCCTGCCACCGTCGGGACTCGAACCTAGAACCTCCCGGTCAGAGGCACTACAGTGACATAAGTTGATGCCCTGAGTCACCTCTCCCGGTCCCTTGGACTGCTGACATTCAAAACTATCAAAAACCCATTTGGGAACCTTCCTATATTGTAGTATAAGAGTGAGGGTTGTGGTGTTTTCGCAACACAAATTCCGCGTTACTTCATTTTATTTCCTTTCATTACAGTGTGTTACGTTTTATGTAAGTCTCGACCGCAAGTGAGCAATCGGAATAAAAGGGGCCGACCCCTGCCCTACAGCCTGGCGTCGCGACGCCGGGGCGGCAGCGTCCGCGTGCCATGAGAGCGCGAGATGTCGCCCAGCGCTTTGTAGTAGTAGTAGCAGCAGCAGCAGTAGCAGCATTACACTGGCGTTGAGACGGCACAAGTCAGACGATAAATCCCGAACACGTCGCACCCCCTGCCCTCGCTGCCAGCCCGCTGTGCCACCTCCGCCCCGTTGCATTAAAATACAGGTGCACAGTCAGAAATTTCTGCATTGCTTTAATGAAATGTACATTAAAGTATCAGAAATGCACATTCAATTTAATGTACACATCTATATTACGATGATAAGAGTCTAAATGGCCATAGCTGGAATGAATAAAAGATCTTCATGGATTGGTGATTATGAATAGACGAGGCCATTAAATCTACACTAATTTTAACTGGTGTACTAAATTGAATCTACAAATATATTAAGTTCTTCTTAATGTACAAGTTTACATTAAGTTGCATGTACAATTCATTAATCCACATTAAAGTTAATGACATTTCTGACAGTAAGGACACTTCAAAGACTTTGGACTAGAATTTCTAGACGAGAGAGAGAGAGAGAGAGAGAGAGAGAGAGAGAGAGAAAGAGAAAGAGAGAGAGAGAGACAGAGAGACAGAGAGAGAGACAGAGAGAGAGACAGAGAGAGAGACAGAGAGAGAGACAGAGAGAGAGAGAGACAGAGAGAGAGACAGAGAGAGAGAGACAGAGAGAGAGACAGAGAGAGAGAGAGACAGAGAGAGACAGAGAGAGACAGAGAGAGACAGAGAGAGAGAGAGAGAGAGAGAGCGGTACTATCGCGGAATAATTTCAAAGCCGCCATTATAGTGGAAACATGCGTACGTCATAGATAACGTTGCAACAGTGATAGGAGCAAGTTACTTGTTTAGAATTAGTTGGTTCCTTTTGGTGTGTGTATGCGTGTATTATTTAACTATATGAAAATATTCGTGATATCATTCAATTAAGAGTTGTCCGGCATCTAGAAAGTGCATGAACAAATTATTTGTTACAAGTTGAAATTGAGTGAAGTTTTCACACACTGATTCTTCAGAACGAAATATTTCGAAGGGAACATCTGAGTTATTCCTGAAGCAATAATTAATTGTAAAAAGACACTTCGTGAAGAAACTTATATATATATATATATATATATATATATATATATATATATATATATATATATATATATATATATATATATATATATATATATATAGTATTGTTAAAAAAATGGCAGCTGGCATAGAAAACGTGTATCTAAACATCCATATACAGCTAATACTTTAGTTTCTGATTTTATATTTTTATTTCTGTTCCTTTCACCGCCGAAACAAAGATAATAATGAAAACGAGCGCAATTGCAGTCAGTTTTGAAACCCGCGCCGAAAATCATCCATTACATGACTCCCCCCTCTCCTTGCCCTTTCTATTCATCCTGTGTCCTGAACTGTCCGTCCATGGAATTGTAGGGGCTCGGTGCCTTTATAAGCAACATTTATTTACCTGTCAATTTCTAGCAAACTACTACTGTTTCATCTGATTAAATGCGACATCAATGTTTAAATTTTGAAACCTATCCACAAAGAGAACACTGGCGTCCTGTCGGTACCTAAGCTTCGTGATGACCCTGAACGCTTGCCGCCCCAGAGCCGAGCCGTGGCGTGGCGGGAAGCAAGGGCTGGTGGGAGTGCAAGCCACCGGGCATTTGCGAACAATAGAGGGCAAGGCGGCAGTGGGGGGGTGCGAGGCGGGTGAGGTGCTGCGTTGCGACCGTGGGAGGCGGAGGCGGAGGGGGAGGGGCAGGGGAGGGGGCGGGGCCCAGGGCGAGGAGGCACGCGCCTGGCGTTTCGCCCGACGACGCGTCGCCGGAAGACGCGCAGCACCGCGCCGCGCCGCGCCGCGCCCCCTTCATCGCCAGCCCGGCGGCCTTCGCAACGCCACGTGCTTGGGGCGCCGCCACGCCCCCCTCCCTTGCCGCGGACGGGCCGGCCGCATGCACGCCAGCGGCGCGGGGGCGACGCGAGGCCAAGGCGGACAGTGCAAGCGGTGCGGGGGCGGGGCGCGGGGGCGGGG